>JALPQI010002853.1:0-94912 GCA_025490895.1 Thaumatotibia leucotreta | reverse complement strand
TCTAACTTTCGTAACACATAGGAACCGATCGTGATGTTTGTTTTCATTAAACCGTTATTTTTTTATTTATTCTTTGTTGTCATCATCAGCCTATGATAGTCCACTGCAGGACGTAGGCCTCTCCTATTAACTATGCGTATAGACGCATTAGGAGGTAAATGCCCATAATCGCCACGCTGGGCAAGCGGATTGGCGATCGCAGTAATGTGTCCACTATGATGACGCTGCTGCCCATCATCAATCGTTATCAAAAATGGCCAGTGACACTTCAATCCCTTAGTCGGTTCTTACGACACCCGCAGGAAGAGTTGGGGTGGTGACAAATGTATTCTTCCTGCCGTCACCACACGGCCAACAAAGTAAACATGTTTATTATACAGGAATGATAGCGGTGGATACCGGCGATAAGGATTACTTACGTCAAACTCCAAACAGCCATGCGCTGAAAATTACGCTCAACCGGCCGAATTGCGTACAATATTTTTGTAAACGATCGAAATATATGTTACTATGTACAAAATTCATATTTCTACAAAAGGGGGCAATTTTTTAAAGAAATATAAGAGATGTATAAAACCGTAAGGTTTACCGAAAGTTTAATAAATACGGTATGTAGTTTGAATTCAGCCTTTCGTTCTGATGCATACTGTATATATAAAAGCTATTGTCCGTGCAGCGTTTTATGTGGCGAGGTTTTATAAAAGTCGCGTTGTCGACTGTTTTTGAACATCCAAATGTGAATGAGTAAATAAATTATCATTCAGTACACAATAAGTGTTACAAATTCGAAACAAAAACTTGATTCCAATTCACATGGAATGGTCTTTCATGCCACTTCCACGAAGTTGACATTTGTTTTCAAATTTCGATTTCCGTTTTTCTGTATTGTGTTTGGTGAATGGCGGGGTAGGCAAGTAGATAAATGTATGTATAATACTCAATTCCTCTTTATGCCATTGAAATAAGGATGGAATTTAGTAATTATTGTAAACATATTTCACGCCTTTGACACGACAATATCCATTATGGTTATTCAGATTCACCGCTTGAATTTTCTTGGATTCGTATTAAAGTGCACTAGTCTAGGAAATTCGATCGTAATACAAAACGTGATTCGTTGATTTTGTAGAGTAGGGGGTTAGAATAGCGAATGTTCATTTGGTCTGAATGCACCTTTACGGGAAAAATAGCATCAACAGCAGCATGCCAAGATGCCATTCGTCATCATCATTTTTAGCCGTTTATCGGCCTAGGCCTCTCTTCCTGAACACCACTGGTTCCGGTCCTGAGCTAACCTCATACAAAAGTGACCCGTAACTCTTTCGAAGTCTATAGTCTTCGGCCGGCAACCCCTTCCGGCCTCTACTCTATATTAATATACCTACTATTTTTCAAACCGGAATTATTAAGACTATGAGTGCCGAGAAGGCTAGAACACACGACTATCTCCTATAACTGTCGAATTAAGGGTTAAATATGCGCTAATGCGTTAAACTTTCCGTGGGACTAGGTCGATTTGTGTAAAATGTCCCAAGATATTTATTAATTTGTTTTTCATCACACTTGCTGTCTAAGCGCGTCATTGCTTGCGTGCGTAGCGGGAGTAATAGAAAAGTACGTCATTTAATAATATTATGTCTTAAAACTTATTTTTTGTCGGCAAGTGTGATGAAAAACATTGTATTCATCACGGTCGGTAAGCGGAATACTAACTCGAGTCATAAACACTCTCGTTAGTAATTCCGTACTTATCTCCCTTGATGCACAATGTACAAATAAAATACAGCTATGGGACCTAGAAATACACCTAGCTGTACATTTCTACACACAAGTGTAGGAATGTACAGCTATTGTAAAATGATAAATTACTGGCATATACATAGCGTTACTGTTGTTACCTAGAAACCAGCCCACAATGTGAAATAAATTGCATTCTTTGCACCGCAGTTTGTTTCTCCGTCGATTTCCCGATTGTGTTTATGTACCTATGTTCACTGTATGTATACAGGGTGACTCCAAATTAGTGATACAAAATAATAAAACATGAATCTATGAATGGTTTTGAATAACTTTTACTATGGGACCAAATATGAAAACTCAAGAAAAAAATCGAACATTTGTTAATATTGATATGGCAGTTTTGTCATCTGCTTTTGGAATTAGCTGTCAACGAGTGTTTAACTTGAGTGCGTTGCTCTACATTGCGCGCCGAATTATTTTGTATGGATAATTTGGCTGAAATAATATTAAGTAAAAGTTATTTGAATGTACTCATTATGTCCTAAACTAACCCCCGTTAAGAGCTTCACCCGTATTAGACTTACACCCTGTATTAGTGTTCGAATGTACTGTTTACAAGATGATTCGATTCCCATATTACTAAAAAAACAATTGTGGTTATTTGATTCATCATCATCATCATCATCATCATCATCAGCCTATGATAGTCCACTGCTGGACGTAGGCCTCTCCAAATAACTATGCGTATAGACGCATTAGGAGGTAAATGCCCATAATCGCCACGCTGGGCAAGCGGATTGGCGATCCGTTATTTGATTGTTAGTTCATAAATAATAATATCGTTAAAATAGTTTTATTTTGTGTATATAAATTATCAATTAACTATTTTTAATTCAATTTATTTTGAATTCTGAAAAAATATATTTTGATTTTTTTTTATGGTACCTACATATTTTTTTTATGTGATGAAGGTAGACAACTGAGGCTCTCAGCCCACCTGATGGAAAGCGGGAACTGAAGCCGATGGACACAGTGACCAAAAAATCGCCTATGCGCTGCCTACCCTGAGGACTTAGATGGATTGTCTCTATGACATATGCAAACAATATTGTATATGTATATTCATAAAAAGTCGTTTCAATTCGTTGAGTAACAGAGTGGTCAATACTTGGAACAAAACTCCCGGAGGATGTAGTTTCGGCTCTCAGCATCAACCAATTCAAAAACAGATTGGATAAGCACATGTCCAAAAATATATCTTGAAAATGTGATCAAGAGGCATTAGATACAGGCACCATCAGTTGTCTCAACTATCAGCCTGAATTACAAGAAATAATAATAATAATATTTTCTCTTCCACATTATGTTTTAATTTACCGTCACTTGTTTCTTTTCACTTGTATTATTTAATGTTATTCCAGTAATTTTAAATATTATTCTACAAAACAGCCAGTTCTCCTATCTCGTGCCCCGATGACTGACACTTCGCTAACGCGTTTCCCGGTCAAGACAAACTGGAAGAAATAACGTCAACCCCTGACAGCCGAGGCTCTCCCTAATTTGAGGAATCTAATTTATCAGTTTTTTGGCGTATTTTGTTTAGATAATCATTGTTTTTGCGAGCCACAAAGGCGGTAACTGGAGAAAGTTTGCTTCCGCATCGAATAAGTATAAGGGTGTGAACAATTTGTAAAAGCCTTTCGTTAAAATAGATCAGGGTGCTTAGACAAGTTGCCAATCGCTAACGCTTAATCGTCAATCGTAAACGAAAGGCAGCAAACTCTCTTTGTCGCACTAATATGAAAGAGTGACAGAGAGGGAAAGCTACGATACGCTACTAAGCGTTAGCGATTGGCAGGTTGGCTAAGCATACAGGGTTAGACAGGATGCCAATCTCCAATCGTACAATACTGTTTTTAAATGCAAGATAACTTGGATGTATAAAGAAATATTGTACCTACGCCTTTGTAAGGCAGGGTTTGGAGAACATGAAACATTTGTAAGACATTTGTAAACACAAAACCACGAAATAAAAATTATTTGTACATATTTGTATACGTTAGGTCGTCATCCCTAGATCACGACCTCGTAATCACTGTGTAATTCATTTCATTTCATATTAAGGTTTTAGTTTGTCACATGCTGCAACTATAAGCCTGACAAAAATGTCAGACTTGTGTAATTTACGAACAAATATTTAAACTGATTAATTCTTAATGGTTGTGATAAGACTCACCAGTCTTTATTAATTACTTAAGACTTGTCGAGTGCCATTTGTGTAACGCTAATGTACTTAGTTAATTTAATAAGAAAGCCACTTACGGTAGTTCTTCGTAAATAAGCTTTGTCATTGTGTATTAGTATAGTAAAATTGCTGCTCCAATATTAGAAGGGTCTATGTTGCACCTTTATCAACTTTCAACACTGTCACATTGACACTTAGTCTAGATTTAGGCACTGGCTTGTAAGCTATGAACAAAAGATACGCACTTATGCAGTCCCGTGTAAAAAAAGAGACACGGCGTTACTCGCCCGGCGGTGATAGCTCATATCTGGGCGAGTATCGCCGTGTCTGTTTTATTTACACATAAGTGCGTATCTTTTGTTCGTGTTTATAATTTCAACACTGTCACATTGACACTTAGGTGCACTTAGTCTAGATTTAGGCACTGGCTTCTAAGCTATGAACAAAAGATACACAGTCCCGTGTAAAAAAAAGAGACACGGCGAAACTCGCCCGGCGGCGGTGATGGCTGATAGCTAGGCGAGTATCGCCGTCTCTTTTATTTACACGGGAGTGCGTATCTTTTGTTCGTGTTTACAGTCAATAGTTCATAGCTTAGAAGCTCACGGTGAGACCAGTCTCTTAGTCACCCCAAATGCGTAACCAGTCATCATCATCATTAGCCTATGATAGTCCACTGCTGCGTAGGCCTCTCCTATTAACTGATAATGCTGCTGCCCATCACCAACATTTCATTAAATAATGGTAAGTGACACTTAAATCCTTTAGTCGACTCTTATGACACCCGCAGGAGGAGTTGGGGTGGTGACAAAAGTATTCTTACTGCCGTCACCACACGACGGGCGTAACCAGTAAAACGTAGTGATTATATTATCTTTGGGCGTAACATAGAACCCTGTAATAGTAAGGTAGCGAAATGTCAACGTGTCTTAATAGTGTATTTGGAATCATAAATAACTTGGCGTTTATATCTGCTATAAGTGTTACCTGTAGGATGTTTTAAATATATTATAGTACATTACGACACACGTGCGAAAAACAAGAAATTCGAAAGGAGTGGCAATGTTTTAAAACACGACCGATAGGAAGTGTTTTAAATCGAGACGAGTTACGAATTTCTTTTTGCACGTGTCTCGTATGATGTTTTTTTTAGTACAGATGGCCCTCCGTAGTTTTGGACCTGACGTAAAATGACCCATTTATCGCACTAGAGCCTAAAAAAGGCACTATGTGTACTAAAAATCATGTTTTAGTTTAGGTTTTTATTCATCTCACAATATACAAAGTCACTTAAAACTACTCATGTAACATTCTTTTCTTACCCCCTTATGTTTGCCAACTTAACAAGCCGCTAATAATTGTTTGTCCCTTTTGCTCTTATGGATACATTGTTAAGACCGATAGGGACACACAATTATTAGCGGCTTCTTAAGTTAGCAAACATTTATGAAAGGGGGTTAAGATTTTATATTGTGATTATCAGTTTCTTTAAGATACAATAAATACTTAACTGGCATTAGAATATCATATTAAAGTGGCAACACATTCAAAATATTCATAAAACAAAATTAAAAAATAATAAAGGATGTCACAAAAAAAATAAGGTCAATAATACTCAATTAAAAAAATATCTAATAATAAAATGTCAACAAAGTGCAATTATTTTATATTCAATTAGTTATGTCATAGAACTCATTAACAGAATACAATGGATTATCCAATAAAAAGTTTCTCAGTATTTTGCTATTTACAATAATTATGTTAGACGAGTATATACTTACAGCAGGCTTAGCACATGATTGATGCGACAGTATGTCGCCGCGAGATAGATCTCCCGTCCTTCACTAGCTATATGAACAAAAGAGGGACGGATAGACTATCTCGCGGCGAGATACTGTCGCGCCAATCATGTGCTAAGCATACAGGACGGCTCAAAACTATGGGACTTCATTGTTACGGCCACGTGATTTATTTAATTATTTATTTATTTATTTATTTATGGCTTCTCGTATACGAATGCAGAATAGCATCTTCGCTTAAAAGTTTTACTTTTTGTTAAAAACACTGGACCGATTTTTGCGAAATTTTGTATGAAGATACCTAGTTTGACACCCGAGAAAGGAAACACAGAGGAAACAGCGGGCACCACCTAATACTGTTATAAGCTTGACATATTGATTCTAAATAAAACATTTCGAAATAAATCTTAAAACAACAGTATTTAATTATACATTTTCGATTAACTGTCAGCATTCACAGTTGACATTTTAAGTCATGACGTAAATCATCAAGTACAGTTCACACGAATTATTGGCTTTGTGACTATGGTTTTAACGGGGTAAAAAATGTATCATCATCATCATCAGCCTATGATAGTCCACTGCTGGACGTAGGCCTCTCCTATTAACTATGCGTATAGACGCATTAGGAGGTAAATGCCCATAATCGCCACCCTGGGCAAGCGGATTGGCGATCGCAGTAATGTGTCCACTATGATGACGCTGCTGCCCATCATCAATCTTCAATCAAATATGGTCAGTGACACTTCAATCCCTTAGTCGACTCTTACGACACCCGCAGGAGGAGTTGGAAAAAATTATGTCACACATAAAATAATTCACGTAATATAGTCGCCTATTTTTTACTGTATACACATATCCGTTAAATCTACCTTTTTTGAAACATATATTTTATTTGTGTCGGTATAAATCTGTTTTCATAAAATAAAACTATAGAACCGGATATCACTCACGTATATTAATTGATTTGTTAAATTCCGACGTTTCGAACACTTTGTAATTGGACATTACGAGTGCACTTCATAAAAAAAATACGCAACTAAAACGCTCGCCAATTGTTTCGCCACCCGCACGCATACTTGTATGTAAACGAGGGTTACATCTGAAATGCACCCGTCGCATTCACATGTTATGCATTTTTAACGCTCTGCCTCATTTCTGTTCTTGGCTTGTATGGCAGACCAGTTTTATCGTTTAGATAAAAAGCTTCACATCATGTCATCAGCCTACATCAGTCCAATGCTGGACAACGGCCTCTCCTTAGCCTATGCGCGGACGCAAGGAGGTAAATGCCCATAATTACCACACTCGGTAAGCGGGTTGGCGCCCGGCATCAATCTTCGATAAATAAATTGTCAGTGCTATTTCAAAGTCAAAGTCAAAGTCAACATATTCTTTATTCAATTACCCCAACAACGAGCGCTTTTGAATCGTTAAACTAAATAGCGAATGAGAGAAAAAAAAAACTACTTCCGGTTCTAACCCTACACCACTGCCTGAGAAGAATCCGGCAAGAAACTCAGCGGGACTTTTTTTTTTAATAATAGTTTTATAACATCTTACAGCTAACATGCATTAATTAAAAACGAAACATAAATTTGATTTAATATAAATACAGATATAGTATATTAACTAGAGATGAAGTCTCTAATAGTCAGAATAATTATATAAATGTAATGAATTTTGAGAAATGTATGATGTAAAGATATATGTAAAAGGGCATACAATTGTTTTTAGTTTTTTTTCAATCCCTTAATCGACTCTTACGATACCCACGGAAGAGTTGGGGTGGTGACAAATATATTCATTCTTACTGCCGTCACCGCATCGCATCAGATTAAAGCGTTTTCGATATAATATGCAGGGTAGAAATTATGAGAGATTTAATGATTAAATTATTGAATTTTCGTACGATAATTGATAACTATTTGCATTTTGATCGAAGCGTTGATGAACGATTATCATTTTGCAGAGGCAATATTTCGATATTTCTCAAAATCTAAATATTGCCTTAGCATAGCATTCGATATTTCTAGATATTATTTATCTATGTGTAGTAAGTATAGTTCAAAAATGTGTACACAATTATTGTGCGTCTTATTCGAACGCTTTAAGTAAAAAATGTAAGTAAATTTTCTTCAATTTCAATTATAATGATTGACTGTACGAAAATTTTAATAAAACAATTTGAGTTGTTCGTAGAAAAATATACAGTGTGCTACCATGACCCCTGCTTTTACAAAAATAGGTAATAATACGTATTACTGGCAATCGTTTACAAGTATTAAGAGTTGAAAAATATTTTAATTAAATGTACAATTCATTTTATTTCATTTGGATGATAAATGTAACACCTTTATGTACCTACTCAACTCATGTTTCTTACAAATAAATTATCTTTCTCACTAAATTTTCTTAGAAAATTAATAACGTTTAAAATTATAATTTTTAATAAAATAATGCTCACTGTTTGGTTCAAAATCTGCATCTCAATCCTTGGTTTCAATTTTTTTTTAATAATGGAAAGAGTCCATTACACAAAAAGTGCTATTTATAAAAAAATCAACGAAACGACGGGTTTCAACGAAAGCCTAAAGTAAGTTAACACACTGTAAAATATAGACTATCATTTAAAAAAAGCTGCCTTAAAAGTAATGAATAGGGTGAAAATGTCTATTTTTTTTTAATAATGGAAAGTCTCCGTTACACACAATGTGCTATTTATAAAAAATCTGCATCTCAATCCTTAGTTTCAATGAAAGCCTAAAGTAAGTTAACACACAAAATATAGACTATTATTTTAAACATTTACACAAAATGTGCCATTTACAATGTGTAAGGTAGTTGCTATTCATGTGGCATTCGATTTTTCCACCCTGTATATTTATTTTGACTACGCCATTCATAATCACGTATAATTACACATGCTTTCTCGTCACATTGCCATGTAATTATCAAGTCATTGTAAATTAATTGTAATAATATACTATAGGAGCGCCTGCTGCGAACCACGGTAGATGTTGCCTCCCTGTCACACTTAAATAAGAATTGGCAAGTGAAACAGAGAGGCAACACGTCGGTAGTGGTTCTCGGTAGGCCGTTCCTAATATAAATAATATGATTAATAGAAATTATATATGGAAATAAAATATTTCTGTGTAATTTTAATAAAAACTATAGCTCAGAACTATTGCCATCCATTTTATCAGTCTCCATTCCATAGCGTAGTTGGTGACTCTGCTTACGAAGCTGGAGGTTACGGGTTCGAATCCCGGGGAGGGCATTATTTTGTGTATTTA
Source organism: Thaumatotibia leucotreta (assembly GCA_025490895.1). Lineage (NCBI taxonomy): Eukaryota > Metazoa > Arthropoda > Insecta > Lepidoptera > Tortricidae > Thaumatotibia > Thaumatotibia leucotreta. Next base: position 85,829 of record JALPQI010002853.1, on the reverse strand, counting down.
TTTATCACAAATATTTGTTCCTTGGTCGTGGCTGTCTATGTATATAAGTATCTATTTATTATACATAACGTCGCCTGGTACCCACATCACAAGCCTTAATTGAGCTTACCGTGAGACTACGTCGATTTGTGTAAGATGTTCGAAGATATTTATTTTATTTATTGCAGAAAACCTGTTTCAGAAAATGTTGATGTTGATTTCTATTGAGTATGTACTGATTATCACATTTATATTGGTATATTAACTTAAATATTTAACGAAACAGATTACTCACGTAATTTAAGTCGGAAGATTACTCGACATGTTTCAATCCATTTAGAGGATCCTCGTCATGGAGTACCCGCGACCAAAGCAAACACATCATGTATACATTTTGAAATATGTATAGTCTCACAACATCATCACTACCTAAGTAGTAGGTATAAAATAAAGTCATCTTTAAAACTTCGCAACGGATTTTGACGAGATTTTTTTTAATAGGTAGAGTAATTCAAGAGGAAGGTTTTTATGTAGATACGTATAGTACCCGTGCGCAGCCGGGGTGGGTCGCTAGTTAGTTACAATTCTAAAATATGGTAACTTATCTAAAGAAGAATTTAAAAGTAAGTTTTCTAACCTACCGGTAGTCTAATCCTTCCGTGCCCACGCGATGGTTTAAATAGAAAGAAAAAAATATAAAGTACCAAATATTCTGTTTCAGAGGATAAAATTATTCTCCACTTTAAAAATTTCCTATTTACCCAATAGGTATACAAATAAAAATATTAATTTTCGATATGAAGTTTAAAAGAGAATTAAACAATGTTTATTTTTTAAGTGCGGTACTTTTGAAGGAAAGGTTTTTAAAGGAAATAGACATTTATTGTACAACTTAAAATTTCACAATATAATTATAAATATGGACGACTTTTTCATAGATTTACCACAGACTAGATTTTAATGTGTCCTAGGATTAAGCCTGTCCGTTTGCGACGACAAACAGAACGACATTCTCGGAAACAATATTTTATGGAATAAAATAAAATATGACAAACCAATAAGGTAGGTACTTACATCCCGAGTCGTCGAAACGTCGGGATGTAAGATTAATATTCGCGATGTAATCCGTTGTCATAGTTTTATTTCTTGAATAACTACCGCGGTAAAATAAATTAGTTAGGAATGGTACATAGGAATGTATGCACCTAAATTATTGCTACAGTCATGGAAAATGTATATCTAAATATATCATGAATGTAGGTCAGACGGGGTAGCACAGTTTATTTAGAAAAAATATGCTCTGATTTAACCGCAAATTATAAAGTAATTACTAAGCCTATTGAAATATTATTTAACTTTGTAATTTTTACAAATTTTGGCCATACAATACTTTACTTTTTAGTTGCAATATAACTGAAGAATAAAGAGGCGTTTAAAATAAAATAGAATTTAGTCAATTCGCTATGTAAAGTTTTCTAAAGGTAGGTATGAATATTATATTTTTCCTTGATTGCCGTTGTCTTATTCAAGAAAATGCGGCTCTTTTGTTTTAGTGGTCAATAATTTGTTAACAATATTTTTTTAATGAGTGAGATGACATTTGTGCTGTTTTATGGCTGAACAGAGCCTAATGCTTTCGTCTGCAACAAGTAAATACAATCAAATAAAAAAAAATGTTAGAATGACATTGAAAATTTGACAGATTTTTTTCTATTTTCATTGTATTTATTGCGGACGAACGCATTAAGCTCTATCCATCCATAAAACTGAACAAACGTCACCTTATTCACTTAAAAATATATTATTAATAATTTATAGGAAATAAAAACAAAAGAGCCGCATTTTCTTGAACCTTAAGACGACGGCTATCAGGGAAAAATATAATTTTTGTACCTTTAGAAAACCTTACTTAGCCAATTATGAAACTATTGGGCAAAATGCGTGTTCTTAAAATGATTGATAATCGATTACGATATGGTTTTCAAAACTTCGTATAAGATGAAGTGTTCACAATACAGATTTTACTTACATGACACTACTTCAATTAGGACTGATTTTTCAATCCCCAGTTAACAGTAACTGTCAAATAAATGTTAGCCCTGTCCTTTTTTGACTAATGATTTTAGAAAAGGATAGTGATAATTTTAACTAACGGATAGGTTTATTTGGGGATTGAAAAATCAGCCCTTAGTCACATAGACTGCGTTTTTTGTACAGAAAAGAACTCGGAAAAGCATTTCATCAATTTATTATTTCAAAGAATTCTTTAGATTGAATAATCCATTCAACGCATGACATGAGTTGCTTTGTTCGATGATTTTTAATCATAAGCATTTGTGAGCATTAAGTAATTATGGATTCGATTTGTATGCTAATATTTTCCTGACGGTGGTCAGGTTAAAATAATACATTACGCTACAAGTGCGAAAAAAATGAAGTGTGAAACGAGTGGAGATAAATTAACGCACGACCGCAAGGGAGTGCTTTAAATCGACACGAGTTACGAATTTCGTTTCCGTACGTGTATCGTACGACGTTTTTCAGTACATATGGCTCTCCGAAGATTTTGACCTGATGTAAAATGAACCAATTCTCGCACTAGCGCCTACCACCATCTGTACTAAAAAGATTTTTACTGACCAATGAGAAGTCGGTTTATTTTAGCTTCGACAAAAAATCGTTCGTCTGTCTATCCGACTGTCCAACTGTTCTATGAAAACTGAGTAAGCACAATTCTAAACCGAGTCTCGTGAATTTTTGTGAATATAGCCACTGAAAACTGCCGACCCTCTTAAAAATCTGGTCAGCAGGTATAGTTAGATATACAACTGAGCTTAGAAAAAACACAAAACCCTAATTCTTGCGTACCTAGAGGTTGCTTAGGACTCATTTAAAAAAGAGCACATTCTGGGCAACTCACTCCATCGTAGGCCACGTCTCTGCCCTTGGCTATATAGTCTGTGGCCATGAGTAAGCCCATTTCAAATAAAAAAAAGAATCAAGCACTGATTGTATTCTGACAGTAAAACAATTCCTAAAATGTCCATACAAAATCTAAGTTTCTGCTACGCCACGCTCGTAAGTTTATACGGAATTCAGGAACGAATCAGCTCGTAATTTTGTATTGAATGAGCCCAACCAAGTAAAAAGCTGGAATATTCGGATTTTCTTTTTTTTTTTATAAAAGCTCTGCTATACTTTCTGCACTACAGTGTCATCAAAAACCTGTCGGGCCATGCTCAGTGTCGGGTTCCGTAGTTCTTCAAAAACTGCTTTGCTGATTATGTTCGAAATATTTTTATTTTAAAGTATTCTATATTCGTATTCATGATTTATTTCATATTATTAGAAACCGCGGATCAAACGTTAGAAGCTCAATATAACTAGGAACACAATTTTATTTCTGAAAATGTTGACTTAAGCAGAAAAGTATCAAAGTAAGCTAATTCAAGGTATCCTCGTCAATACCCAAAACTATACATTACAATCGTCGATACAAAAACTATATTTCAGCAGATTTAATTAATAATAATTAAGTACAAAAAATTTACACTCCGTAGCTTTTACTATGGGACTAGACTCGAAATCTCGAAATTAAAACTCCTACAACATGTATTTCCAAGAAAAGTATTTTTATGACTTGTGAAATTTCAATATTTGAATCGTTTTTTAAAATATTGTACGTTATAAAAGGCACAATTAAAACAAAATCAAACGTCATTCTTTCTACTTTTCAGCTTCCTTTGTGTTCCGATTTTTTTTTTCAATCAACCGATTTTATGAAAACCGATTGTTCTTTGGCAATGGAGAAATCATGGAAGTTAAATAGAAGTCCAAAGATTTACAGTTCATTAAGCCATTAGGTAATTGTTCTAACAAAAATAAGCACAAATATATGTAATATTTTCCCTGTCATAACTCGCTCGTTTATCTTATAACAAATAACTATTAGGTATATTTTCAGTGAACACTCCAATTCCATAGAAAAGGTTTAAGCACGTGAACTAGTATTAAGAATAATAATAAATCCCGGAAATCGTAGGAAGAATGGGTGCTCTTAAATCGAAGGTCGATTTCATCCTTTTGTTACTTAAGTATCGATTACATAGTTAAGGTAATCGGTACTTAAGGAAAATATTAGTAAATAAAAATTTGCACATTTAGGCTTCCACAGCCTACGCTACGGCTTCTCCTTAACATCAGGTCTGCCGCATGCCTGTTTGTCACTTTATAATATACTTACCTGCTTTAAAAAAAACCATGACAAAAATACCCGTCAATATCCGCTCCTACGCGTTTCCGATGCAAAGGTGCCCATGACACTCACGGCATTGCCGCGTTGGATAGCTATGGCTTTAAAATATAATTATGGGAGAATCTTTATCGCAACTTGGCTATATATTTTTTTAATGTGTTCTTTTTTATTAAGAAACGACCTGTAATAATATTAGAATGAAAAGGGTGGCTTGCATGTCAACTAATTAAAATATTATTCATGGATGAATTGCGATTTTTCATGTTTTACCTATGCATTCGTACATTTTATAATAACATGAACACGTTATTTTTGTCATCAGGGCGCGAAATCAATACTTGAAATGCAAGTAAACCTCAATAAAAAATTTGTCATTTTCTTAAAACTGTTAACTTTTTAATCCTACGTTTAGTTATAATTAATAAGAACTTCATGCTTTAAAAAATCTTTCGACTTTTTATATCCATAAAAACTTGAATATGTTGGCATATTCCAAATTAAAATTGCACAGATACTTAGATAGTCTTTTTAAAACTTTTTTAACAGTTTGTACTGTTTACTACAAACGCTTTTAAACTACCAAATAGGTAGGTGCTGTAAAGGTATAATTCAACGAATGCTTACCGTCTCTGTCATGTGAAAGAATCAAAATTTATACGGCTGTTGAATGGAGACAGTCTTCACGTAAAGGTAATTGTGTTCGTGTTATGTTGGAAAATAATTATTAATATAAAAAGTATCTACCAAGACTAGTATTCAATTATCCCGCATTATTACAGTACCTATATAAAAACGAGAACTTCGAAAATTTCCGAAAATGGAGCATAAGAAAAGTTGGTAAAGTTACGAACTTACCTGGCTAACACAACGCGTACTCCACTGGTAGGGCGGGCGGCTACTGACGCGAGCCAGGCGGCGCCGGCTTTTATAGCCCGCCTATAGGCGTAGGGCGGGGAGTTTGCACTTTCCATACATCATTTTAGAATGAACTTTCAAGTATTGTATGAACGCTGTACAGTCACCATTAAATATGTCGCACCGTCCATAATAAAGTGAAATTACTTTGAGGATCTGGAGATTTTAATAATACAAAATAGCTCAGAGAAAAACATGGAATTACTTAAATAAACAATCGCCGAATTATCCCACTGGGAAACGAAATAGTAGACTTTTTCACAGTAAATAAATAAATATACGATAAGCTCAATTAAGGCTTGTGGTGTGGGTACTAGGTGACGATATATATAATAGATAGATACATATAGATAAATCTGAAAAAAATCATGTACAGTTTGACTTATAGAATACTTCAAAATAAAACTATTTCGAACATAATCGGTCCAGCCGTTTTTGAATAGATAACTACGGAATCCTACACTGAGCATGGCCCGACATGCTCTTGGCCGGTTTTTTTTTCTACTTAGTACCTACTGGCGATATTGATTTCTAATGATGCCATTTTTATCCGTGTCCTACTGTAATTAGGTTGTCCATAATGTCCATTGCATTACAATGCGGTAACGTAGGGTGAGCGTAATGCAACTACTAACCTTTGCACCGGGATAATGCGGAGTGGCCTCTTTGAGTAGGTTATAGGTAGGTAGATTTTATTAAATCATTGATTTTAACATTAATTTCAGTTTTTATTAAGTTTTAATAATAAATAATAATAATAAATAAATATTTTTGGACATCTTTACACAAATCGACCTAATCCCACGGTAAACTCGATTAAGGCTTGTGATGTGGGTACCAGGCGACGATATATATAATAGATAGATACATAATTATAGATACTTAAATACATAGACAGCCATGACCAAGGAACAAATATTTATGATAAATAAATACACAAATAATGCTCTCGCCGGGATTCGAACCCGGAAATGGAGGTTTCGTAGGCAGGGTCACTACCAACTAGGCTACGAACGCTGACTACTAATAAAGTATAACATTAAAATAAAATAGAGCAATACTGTTTTATGTACTAGGTACATGAAAACCAAAACTGGAAACCTGTTACGTACAAGGAAACGCAACCCCTGTTATTTTTATATCGACATAACTGGTTATGTCACATAAATGATAACCCGTTTTGCATTTCCTTTCCGCTATAAAACAGATCAGTAGATCACTTAATACTGCCTTAATGAAATTTTAGAGAAAAAGGGTGTTTCTATGCGAATTTTTACGCGTTTTTATTGTTCATTACCATCACCACTTTATTTTCCGTTTTATAAAAGAAAACTAGACTATTATGCCAGAATAGTAGACAAACATGCGTCTGCTACAAGATAACCGAAATCGACAGCACTTTTTATACGCAGTTCGTCAATAATTTGGGAATGGTAATGACTTGATTGGTGCGACAGAATAATAGCATCGAACTACCAAAAAATAGATTTCCTGTGTTTTTTTTTCAAATCTAATGAGTAATAACAAACTGAAACTGATTTACGTGTTTTATACAATATTTATTTTATATATTTTCTGAAAGACCGTCATAAAACTGAGTACTTACTATTTTTTCTGTTTTCCAATTAATTCCCTTTGCACTGAGGTGCAGCCAGGAGCGTGATGCTTTAGATGTTTTTATTTTGTCAGTTCAGGTGTATTTTTATTTAAGTAACTTATTTAATAATTTTCAGTATTTGATTCCTTAAATACATTAAGGTACGTGAAATAAAACTATTAAAACGGATGATATCGCGTATAGGTCGTGTGGTGACGGCAGTAAGAATACATTTTTGTCACACTTAAGTATTAGGTCTTTAAAATTAGGTAGCAACTGAATGACCCAATATTTTGCTCTAAATCTTACACAAATCTGCCAATTTTGTTACATATGCGCCTTTCAAGAACAATGCAAATCTTTTAGTATTTATAAGCACGCAAAGTTGAAATTAATTACGTATTTACACTTTTCCTGAAACCTACTTACTTATAAAACTTTAATGACTCGCATTGAACCATTAGCTAAAACTGTACACAAATTCAGGAATTATATACCCTAGTTTCGAGCGTAGGTGTTATCCGAGTTTGATAAGCTTTCTAAATTTATACAACGTGTAAAATGAATGATGTAAGGGTCAAATAAATTATAGTTCGAGAAATATTATTTGACCGACTCTTATCTTACTTACGACCTTTTGTTTTGCATCATTAACAATAGAAAAGTGCTAGACTGCTGATTGTCTAGTAAGTGTTAACGTAAAACAAAAGGTCGTAAGTAAGACAACAGTCGGTCAAATAATATTTCCCGAACTATAGCATCAGGGCATAAGGCTTCGCGCTCTCCCCAATAAGTGCAAGCGCGATAGGATGCTTGACGTATCGAGTAATCTTAACGTAACTGACGATACTTAAAAACTCATGCCTACTGAGCTACCGCGATCCACGAACGAAGTCTTGCCTCTCAGTCACACTTATGTACGAATTGGCTATGTAGGTAAAGTTTTCTGAAGGTATGAATATTATATTTTTCTTGATACCCGTCGTCTTAAGGTTCCAGAAAATGCGGCACTTTTAATTTTATGTCCTGTAAAATTTAATAATCTTTTTTTAAGTGAGTGAGATGACGTTTGTGCAGTTTTATGGATGAACAGAGCGTAAAGGTGCGTGCAGACCAAACGAGCATTCGCTATTCTATCCCCCACTCTACGAAATCAATGAATCACGCATGTCTGCATGCACCTTTATATTTTCGTCCGCAACAAGTACAATGAAATAAAAAAAATGAATGAATGACACGAGTGACATTGACGTTGACAGATTTTTTTTTCTATTTCATTGTACTAATGGCGGACGAACGCATCTGGCTCTATTATTCATCCATAAAACTAAGTCAACGTTGTATAATTCGCACATATTGACAATACCCTGTAAAAATAGATATCTATTTTCTGGTTCCCAAATGCGTGGGATCGAGGAAGGGTTAACATCCCTTAACAGAGGAATTAAGAGCCCCTTCACAAGATTATTGATATCATTATCATAATTATGTATGTAATCAGTGTCACGACCAAATTGATACGGAATAAGCCAGAGATATATAATTCGCTATCAGTTTTTTACGTAGGCGTTGTTTTTTATGAATTTACATGAATATCTATTTTTAGTGCAGATTTTACGTCAGGTCTAAAACTTCGGAGGGCCATCTGCACTAAAAAACGTCGTACAAGACACGTGCAAAAACGAAATTCGTAACTCGTGTCGATTTAAAACTCATGTTTTTCGCACTTGTCGTAATGTACTATTTCATCACACCTGTTCGGTAACTGCGCCAACGCCATGCGGTGATGCGCGCCGTAGATGCGTCATTACGCCCTAGGGCAATCAAGGATTTTCATACAACATTACGTCGCACTAGCGCGGCGCGCCGGGATTTCGGTTATAAAATATGATAAATTTAAGTCATTCCTGATTTTGAGAAATGAATTAGACCATTTTAGAGTAGTTTTGTGAATGTATATTGTTTTATTTACTTTTTTTGCCTCACAGGTGTGATGAAAAACATTGTGTGTGCCACGGGCGGTACAAGAATTATTTACCGCCCTTAATACACAATGTACTATTACTGTTTTTTTGATTTGTGCACATATCGTATGCCCTACTTGGATGAACGTTTATAGGTATATTATCTCATAGGTATTTAAAAATAACTTCAATCAACTTGAAATCCGGTACCTAGTTCATACCGTATTTTGAACACACTACTGCGATCGCCAACCAGCTTGCCTAGTGTGGCGATTAATGGGCATGGCCTCCTATTTAATCATCATCATCAGCAGTTCACTGCTGGACAGAGTTCCAATTGTTGGTTCGATTTCCGGGTAAGGCAAGTAATTTATTGAAAAAACTTTGAATGCAGTTTCATTTGATTTTAAAAATAACATAAAGTCTTCTTTCAGCAAAATATCCTCTGTAGAATATTTAAGGTACTTTCCCTTAATTTTTCATAGTTATGGGGCGCCCTGTAAGTATACGTGTATTTTAGTATTTATATATGCATATTTATATTTATTTGTATACATCTACACATTTATTTCGCTATTTGCATAGTGCTGGTGTGTCTCTCTTAATATACTTTTCCTCTCAATTGCTCAAAGGTTAACTAGAAGAGACCTCTTGCAGGGATAAGTTCGCCTTTGTACATTGCTTTCTTTTTGTGATTTATATACATATATTGCGTGTACAAAAAGTATTTCCGTACTTACTTACTTAAAATTGCTCTAATAGCTGAACTTTAGGCAAGTCTAGCATTGTACTGAGGAGAAGTTTCATAAGTTGCGAAATTTGCATAGAGAATAATCTCGGGAATCTCAATTTAACAAATAATCTAAACAAGCCAATACCGTACTAGATACATGCCTTATGAGTTATATTTACTGCCTTATTTACTTATTTACGATTTAAAATAATTATCTATAACACATTTTTATAAGTTCTCATGGAAACATTCTCAATGAGAACTATACTCTTAAATTCATGAAAATTCTCGGTGTAGGATCTTGAGGAAAACAATTAGTTTGGTCTTCGGGGTATTTATTTTATAGTATCTTCTTAGTTTAAACAATTTATTAATATTATAATGTGGGAGCGTGCTGTGTTCCCTGGCACGGGTGGATAGCAAGGGGCATCTGTCACACTGACACTTGTCAAGCTTCATCGACAGTGACAGCAGCTTTTTACTAACTATGCTACACTCGGAAATGTCCGAGTATATCGTCGATTGTAATATGAATTAATGTAACCACCAAAATGACGAAATAGTTAAGTATACCGTTCGACTGCAAATTTCCTGCTCTATCGAACGGTGTATATAAAATATTGATATCTAGAAAATAATGTCGAATACGTTAACAAAAACTTTGCCATTTTATTAGGTTTCTACGTTTGTTATTAACGTATGTAAAGGTTTCCAAAAATCATAGACAATATTTTAACGTAAGTACGAATTTGTAAGTACAAAACATGTCTTTCCTAATGTACTCACCATGTTTTGATAAACGTCACTGCTGTAAGCGCCGTCTGCATTGTATGGCTCATAAGCATTTCGTTTTCAATTTGTGTGTTACACTTAATTCCGAAATCCACTTTTGATGATTTTTATTGATTTGTTAACGTATCTCCAAATTTTTTTGAAAATATTTAACGTAAGCACCAGCCATTTCCTGAACTATAAGTGTGGTCGCAGTTAGTAACTGTCTATCAAATAGACCTCTCAAAAATAAAACAAACAAGATAAACATCATTTCAATAGGATAATTAACTAAAAAGATACAACATACTTTATAAATGTCCATTTTTGTTTTTTGGCCCTCCTGAAAAGTCGTCATTTGGTGGTTACATTAATTCATATTACAACTGACGATATTCCCGCAATTTTGAGAATGTTCTGTAATTTATACATTGCTAGGCAAGTCGATGTAATGGAGTCCTGTTAATAATGGGCATTGTTCAGGGGGCCTGGAAAATATTTGCCCTCTAAAGAGGCCACTCCATGAAGAGGGCTGAAAAACACCACTCTGATGGGTACCCATAACTATATCTATCCTAGAAAGTTATAATAATGATACCTTAGCTGTATTTATTTTAAATAATAATTCGTCTTTATGAAATACGTTAGCATGGAGGTGGTGGCTCAGTGGTTTAGACGTTTGACTTTCAATCGGTCGTGGGCTCAAATCCTGGCTCGTACCAATGAATTTTTCCGAAACTTATGTGCGGAATATCAGATGATATTTACCATTAGCTTTCGGTGAAGGAAGACATCGTGAGGAAACCTGCATACATCCGCGAAGAAATTCAAAGGTGTATGTAAAGTTACCAAATTTAATTGTATTCATTTTTTGTGTAATTGTATTTCAAACACAATCTTTGTATTGTTTTATGAAAATAAATTATCTTAATTTTTTTAACGATATATTACGAATTTTTATTTTTGTAAACGCATGAAAGACTAGAGCCATTGGTTTTGTAATCAAATAAAACAAAATAAAATAAAATCAGGATATTCAGGATAAATCAAGCCGATGAACTTTCAAAGAAATGCCCATATTGGGATTTGTATAGGAAATCTATCGACTAGGCTGCAGAGGCTGCTACAAGCATATTTTTAGCTACATATAATATTTGGCACCATCTTCAGTCACTTTAACCTTTCCTCATATTTACCTACGATTTCATAAATATTTTTTATGAAAACGTTACAGTTTATTCACGCACATTTCTCGAAGAAGACACTTTATTACTTCATTGCCATGGCGATAGAAAGGATAAAGTTGTTAAATAATATTTTCAACTTACTAATATCACTCGAACTTTTAATTTGCTATCGCAAACTTTTCACTCGATTATTGCATGATGATTGGTGTAGGTATTGTACCAATTTATATGTATGAAAATATAATCAGGCAGTAAGAATACATTTGTCATCCCAATTCTTCTCGTGGTTGTCGAAAAAGTCAACTGGTGTATTATTTATATTACGAGTAGGTATTTATACTAGCGTAGCGATTATGGGTATTTATCTCCTAATGCGTCCATACGCGTAGTTAATAAATAGGAGAACCCTATTTAAGTCCAGCCAGTGGACTGAGATAGGCTGATGATAATTATATGTGATGTTAGTATTATGCGCATAATAACAATTAAACTAAAATATTTTAACGACAAACGTAATTGCGTAAACTTACGTTTAATTTTATCCTGACATTTCGGGCATGACGTTACACCCATAGCGCAGACCCGTTTTTCGTTAAAATATGAGTTATAATATAATTGTGAAAGTTTGAATCAATATTTAAACTAAGTAGTAAATAAAAATAAAACCACACGCGTTTTTTATATTCCTGACAAGCCCTTTCATTCGATACATTGCCATTGATTGATGATATTTCAAACAACCAATCCGCCATCTTGAGGAAGCCGCCATATTGGATTTGAAATTATGTTTCTTAGCAGCTAGTCTAGGGTGCTTCTTATTTTTGCAATTTTGTAAGATGATCGAACTAATAAAAGAGCTCTTTGCTTTCCCAGTTGCAAAATTCTATGGGGCACCCTCTCATTTTGTTATTTGATAAGTACACCATATTTGTTTTTTTTTTTATTATTATAAACAAAAATTAGGGGTCGCTACCTAAGCTAGTCGCTAAGCTAGTCATGTATTGTCATCAGAACTCAGAGTGTGTGCAAAATTGCAAAAGTGTGTTAAATTAAGATTCCAAGATTTAAAAAGACATACATAGTTACAAGTGAAGCTAAAAAAGCGTGTTACAAGCAGTGCTTAGAGACCAACCATGCATACGAAGCAAATTAATTATAACAAATTTTTCAGGAATATAATTGGTGATCAGACAAAGAATAATGTTTGTGAAAATATAAAATTTCTCAAACATAACTCCGAAAGAACCTGTCTTTTACACTACAAAAGATTCCGATCAAGAACAATTTCCGTGTTTAAGTCTGGAAAAGATGAGCGAAAATGAAGTCTTATTTTTCAATGTTGAAACTACTGCATTTACAAAATACCTTAATGTTTAACTTTTTAGCTTAAACATTCATTATAGCTGCCGGTTTGAGCTGTTACAAATTGAATATTGGGACCATAATATAATTATGTGTTACTATAGAAAGTTTGTTATATTATTTATCGTTGTTTACAGCAGGGCTGGGCACTTTGAAACATGTAACTAACTGTATCGTTTTGCCAAGTTTTCACTCGGAAATAACAACAAACATTGGTCCGATTTTGTTTCCACTTTTGCCCGTAAGATGCCAATATGAACGTATAAATTGTAATTTTTTAACACTAGATGTGCTCCGTTTTATCTTATGTTATATGTTACAATTATAAAAGTTTGTGATAGATTGAAATGCTTTTGCTTTAGAAAATTCAACGGTTACCTACAGTGTATTAGTTATTATTATGAAAAAATAATATCCGGGACAACAAGTTGAAGCATAAATGGTCAGGGGCCATTCAACTATAAAGAAAGTAGGAATGCTCACGGCTAGATTAAGTAAAAGACTAACTCAGGATCGTGGATCGGCCACCTCCTAATGGAGCAGAGTCTGGATCTAGAATTTAAGAAATGATGGACGCCCTTTGATCCAACCTCCGTCTATCGTATGTCAGGTTCAAACAATAAAAGATAACATTAGGCTTATAACGTGTATTCACATATATTATGGTCTAGCAGTTTGTAACACACTCGGTGAACTAATTAATATTGACAATAGTAAACAAGTCTTATGTTATAGCGTTAGTTAAATGCTATTCACAGGGGGAAATTTAGGAACCAGAATTTATATGCTATTTTATGTTTTAGCTTGAGGAAATCCCTTTATATAGTAGTTTACAAAACAGTAATGGCTCGGGGCATAAGAGACATACCATCCGAGGTTTAATTTGGCAGCAAACCTTATATAGGAAATTTATAAATACCTGTCTACTCTACTAGGTACCGGTGGATTTAAATAGAAACCGTGGTTTGTGGTTGGTGCTCTTCACTAGACTCTCATGAATACTTCTCCGCTGCCAGACATTGGTGGGCCGGAGCAGTGAACAGGACCAGCCCTCCGAGTTTACCGCCGGACTCCAGGATGATGAAAAGATCGACGCAATAAAATTACACTATCCACAGGACCGAAGATTTAGGAAGATGAAATAAGTAGATGAAAATATGTAACTAGAGATAAAAATAAAAAACCTGGAACAATGGAGACAATATTTGGTTAAATTCTAGGAAATTATTCATACCTATCTATCAAGAGCTTTTATATGTAATTAAACACGTGAACCACGGGTTTAATAAAACACTTACCAGTTTATAAGCTGGTTTTTTTCTTTATTGAAATAAGGTTAGCGTTCCATGTGCGTGCAGGTCAAAATGGCGTTTGCTGAAAAAGAAATTTATCTTATGAAATTGACAATTCACAATATCGAAAGCCATCCTAGGCATTATAGTGAGGAACACCTCATTTTACTACTTACCAAATGTTGAATTGGTGTTAACAAATCCTTATTATACTAGAACGAACAGGACTATCTATTCATGTTGCTAAGTTGAGAGAAATACCGGGCGCGGCTGAAACAAAAATTACATTGATCAACTTATGAAAGAGATTTTAGAGGGATGATTATGCATCCCTGTACTTGTACTAACAAAATACTTACCATTTCCACGTGATTGGGATCCAATGGTTAAATTTTAGATGCTCACATATCGTATGCCGGATTCCCAATGGCGACATTTTGGCAGAACCAGAGAGAACCGCGTCGGCGATCGCAGCGCCACCTTTTGTGCTCGTGCGAATGACTTGGACACAAATCGATCCTTACCAACAATTAAAATTTTATAGAAATATGTTCTTAGAAATTGAGATAAACCATTTTAAAGGTAAATTGTAAATAAAACGTCTTGACAATAAAAATCTAACATGTTTTCTAAAACCGGCCGTGTGGAACGGATTTTGGACCATAGACAAGCACACCTGTCAAACGTCAAATGCCAAATCAATGTATCAGGAACATAACCTAGCAAAAGAACGTAAACAACGGAAACAAATCGCATTTATAATGTCCTTTCAAGTTAATTATTAAGAAGACATATAGTCTGAATGTGCGTAGTGTTGTGATTAACCTAAACTGGCAGTGCAACACAGGCAGAACGGTATTAAACAATGGAATGCATGAGGATACCACTATCACACACAAGGTAAATTCTTACTTACAAAAAGCTATCACAAGACAAGTCTCCACCTCTATTCTATCTTCCCATGATATTGCCCGAGTCTAGGGCATACTACACGTTAAATTCATCCCTGCTAAACCAACGAAAACTTGATGAAATGCTCAGTATAAATTATATCCATTAAGATGTCTAGACACACGGTCCAAAGTGTTACAGTTCATCTTTAGTTGGGTTAAAAAAAAAATTAAATTAAAAATTTAATTTTTTTTTTTTTTTTTTGAAGAGAAAGAAAGTAGGTGAGAAGGAAAAAAAACCCGCAGGAGACAGGTTAATGCATGGCTTAAGCAGGATAGGTTAATTGCGTAAAGCCGTTAGTAAGCAGGTATCAGAGTATGTTAAGTATTAGTCAGGAGTTGAGGAGGGGATATAAGTGCAAAAGGGTGGCATAAGCTTGATTACGTTAGTTGATTGCGAATTAAGCATTAATAAGCGAAAGTAAGGGTGTTAAGTAGTTAGTAAGGGATAAAGTTAAATTATCGTTCACGGTTTTAAGAGTGGAAGTAAACTGCTAAATGTACGGTAACACTTAGGAATATAAATTTATTCTAAACAAAACCTAAACCTAAAGAGGGAGTACGAATGCTGATCAGGCATGTACCATAAAAACTAGCTATAGGGCTAAATGATATACGACTAAACAAGAAAATCTACTTGGTAGACCATCGAGGACGATGTCAGAACTTAATAATAAAATCCAGGACAACCTGAGACTCAACGAAACTTATCGATTACTCTTACACTACAATTATATCGTGGTGAATCTGCAGCTTCTACCCACGAGACTTAACCGCTAATAAATAATAGAAATGCTTAATAGGACTACCTAATATCTAGGCGTTTGTGTCTTTTACTTTATTAAAGAAAATGCCTATTTATTTAAACACGAGGTAGCAAAGGGAATGCTAGAACGACTAGCTGATTCACTGTTACTAGATCTCGAAAGGGTATTTTGACTAAGTCAAAATCACTGGAAGATAGTTTTTAAATGTACTTCTTTCAGCAGAATTCCTCTTGGTTAGAGATAACTCAATCACTATGATAAAGTTTCTCTACTTAGGAGAATAAATCGTTAAAATGTATTTTTTTTTGTTTTTTTTTTATGACTAACTAGTCAGATGAATCTCAGCAAAGATATTAGTGTTGAAGGATTAAGGTTCCTCGAGTCTTTATAAGGACAGAATAGGGAATTTTAATGGTTTCCGTATGCATCCGGAACCGTATAGTAAGGTTAATGTAGACAGAGTCTCATTCCTTATATAATAAGTATTGGGTATGTCTAGGTCTCAGAACGAAAGACGAGTACCGTTAGGATGACGGCTCGGCTTCGCCAGGGCGGACTATATCCTTTATGTGAAAGTTTCCTAGAAGTTTCCCTTCTAAGGACTTTAGAGTATAGACAAGTGGTCCTAATTTTTTGTGTACAACACATTTTTCGTACCGGGGTGCTAATTTTGCTGAAAAGTATTTAGCGGCATTCGACAATGGAAAACATTTCTTATAAGCCATTTGGCCCTCTTCGAGTTCTACGTTACGCTTCCTCATGTTATAATGCTTAGCGTTACGCTCATGGGAGGCAAGCAACGAGTTTTTAACCTTCTGGAAAACTACTTTGAGTTCTTTCAATTTTTCAGGAAAGTTATCACTAGTATCCAGATGAATGGAATTTTGATCTATAGGACCATCATCGTTATATAGAGAACCTTCTAGAATCATCTGACGACCGTGCGTCAAGAAATACGGCGTGTGTTTGGTGACCTCGTGTTTGGCATTATTGAGAGCACATTGGATCTCCGCAAGGTTCTTGTCCCAGTTACGGTGATCAGAACGCACGTAAGATGCAATGGTTCTTACCAGCTCGCGGTTTACGCGTTCCGTCTGGTTAGTTTGAGGATGATATCTAGGGTTATAGAAAATATGAGGGACACTGTATTTATTCATCAGGTCTCTAAAATCTTTGGAGGTAAATTGAACACCATTGTCACAGAAGAGATATTTGGGTACCCCATGTACTAGAAAGATTCCTTTTTCCATGCACTTAACGATTGCTTTCGCCGTTACAGTGCGCAAAGGAAATAAAGTTACATATTTACTGAAATAATCAGTACATACGAAGATATATTGATTTCTCATATAAGAGGGAGGAAATGGACCAAGAATATCACAGGAAATTGCTTCGCCTGGTGACGATACACGTCTGGGAGATCCCATAAGACCAGGTCGAGCCAAATTAACAGGTTTATAGGTCTTGCAAATTTCACAAGAGTCTACGTATTCTTTTACATCTTGAAACAAGGTAGGCCAATAATAGACATCGGCTATTTTAGAATGAGTCTTGGACACACCAAAATGTCCAGCAGTAGGATCATCATGATACTTATTTAACACATCTTTCCGCTTCTCATAAGGAACTACCAGCTTCCAGTCAAATTGATCTGTCAGACGATATTTATTCTTAGAGAAACGATACAGTTGATTATTTTCTATTTTAAAATTTGGAAAAAGAGAAGGTTTTTCGATAACCTTATTATATAAATCTTGGTACCATGGATCTAGTGATGATGGAACATCAATGGAACTAATGTGAACACGCGATAAACAATCCGGTATGACGTGTTCTTTTCCTTTACGGTGAATAATCCCAAAGTTAAATTGACTTAGTCTACAAGCCCAACGGTTCAAACGTCCCGTCGGATTTTTCAAATTAGAGAACCATTTCAGCGATGCGTGGTCTGTCACAATAAAACACTTTCTACCCTCTACATAGGCTCTGTATTGTTCTAACCCATAGAGCACTGCTAAGAGTTCCCTCTCGGTAGCTGAATAATTAGTCTCTTGTTGATTCAGCGTACGGCTGCAATACGCGATAGGATGGTCCACGCCGTCGTATTTCTGAGTGAGAACCGCTCCAATGGCGAAAGAGGATGCATCAGTATGTATAAAGAATTCTTCATTGAAATTAGGACATTTAAGAATAGGTGCTGATACTAAGGCAGACTTAAGTAAGTTAAAAGAATCATTAGCTTCATTTGACCAGACAAATTTTATCTTTTTGCTGGTAAGTCGTGATAACGGACGAGCTATTTTTGCAAAGTTATTTATAAAACGGCGGTACCAACCGCACATACCAAGAAAACGTTTGACAGCTTTAGCGTCATCTGGAGTTGGGAAATTTACTATAACCTCCACTTTAGAGGGGTCGGTTCTGAGACCGTGTTTGTCAATAAGATATCCTAAATACTTGAGTTCACTCCTACAGAAAAGTGATTTCCTCATATTAATAGTTAAGTTTGCCGATTTTAGTTTTTCAAAAACGGCCTTTAGTAACCGAAGATGTTCTTGGAAGTCTGAGGTACAGATAATTATGTCATCAATGTAACAAAACACCTTGTTATCAAATTCAGCCGTAAAAAGAGTATCCATTAGGCGTTGCATAGTTGCACTCGCTCCGACTAAACCGAAACACATGCGTTTATAATGAAAAAGACCTTTACCAGGCACGGTGAAGCTAGTTTTTTCTTTGGACTGTTCACTTAGAGGTATTTGATGATACGCAGCACTTAAGTCAAGAGATGTTAGAAATTTTGCATCACGTAAGTTATCTAGAATGTAATGAACGTAAGGTACTGGGTAAGCGTCAGATTTGGATACCGAGTTCAACTTCCTACTGTCCAAGCATAATCTTAAATCCCCGTTAGGTTTTTCAACCATAACGACTGGTGAGTTCCAAGGCGAGTGGGAAGGTTCTACTATTCCCGCTTGTAACATACGACTTACTTCATCTTCTAACGCTGCTTGTTTATTAGGACTAAGTCTGTAGTACTTTTGTTTGATAGGAGGTGAATCCCCCGTGTCAATAACATGTTCAATTAAGTGAGTTTTACCTAGGCCAACTTTATCCGTATCAATTTGATCGTAAAACTTTTTAGTAGCTTCGAGCTGACATTTCTGTTCCTGAGTTAACGAATCGTAAGTTATTAAGCCTGTGTCAGTAGGTACAAAATCAAGGCTAGCCAGATAATGGCTGTCTTCTTTAGGTATGTTAGTAATTAGACCTGGGGCTAAGTTATAAGCTCTCCAGAAGTTTAAGCCAAGAACCATAGGTTGCGCAATTTGAGAATGAATATTAAAGTGTACAAGTTTAACTTCCCCTTTATAATTAATGGGCAAGACCATATATTCCGTACATAACAAACGATTGTCATTAGCTACGCGAATAATTATCGGTTTTTTATGTTTCTGAATGGGAATACCCCCACCCGTAGAAAATATACGATGGCTATCACTACCTAAGAAGCTAGTGCTGGCACCCGAGTCCAAGAGACCACGAAAGTTAAGACTCATTATATTTAAAAGTGCGTATACTCTGTCATCTCCCTGTGGAGGATTAAAATATATTGTCTTTTCTGCGTGAAAGGGAGCAGAAGGATTATAGTTGTTTTTATTAGAAAAGACAAAGTTATTTAGTTTTTTGACTCCTTACATTTGGTGCAGTCCGGAGTGCGAACTCCTTTTTCTCCACATTTAAAACAGACTATATCTCTAGATAACCTACAAGATCTAGTGGAGTGATTGGTTCTACCACAACGGAAACACTTAAGTTGAGGATTAGAATTGAAAGGCGTCTGGGCTACAGCGGCCACAAACGTTTTGGAAGAATTGTGAGGATGAGGTGGAGTCGACTTATATGGAAACTCTTTACCCTTCCCTATGACGAAAGATGAGGACTGGCCATCTTGTTTTGGCAAAACCGGTTCACGAAAATGATTAGCCTTAACTTGAGATAACTCAATCCGCTTGCACAGAGTTTTCAATTGCTGGATGGACTTAACATCATGCAGAGCAAGGACTTTCGAAAATTCTGGCCTGATGTTTCTCAACATCGTATCAAGTTTTTCTTCTTCTGATACTTGGCGGTTAAGCCGTTCGTACATTCCTAGAACCGTGGATACGAAGTATACAATGGTCTCCGTTCTAGCTTGAGTCCTACTCCGAATCTCCTGTAAAAGAATATGATCAAGGTCAGGTATGTCGAACTCCTCCTGCAAAGCTGAAACAACTTCTTTATAAGTGCGCAGAATGGTGCGCTGGGCACGGAACCACGACAGAGCAGGTCCTTCTAAAATTTCAGGAAAACCTCGGTAAATCCTATCCTCGGAAATCCTACGTGCGACACGAAGTTCTTCCAATCTGGTGAGAAAGATGCGAATACAAGAGTCGCCTCTAAACTTTAAATTCAAAGAATTGATATTAAACGTTCGATCAGGTTGATAGATAACCTTTTTAACAACACAAGACTCCTTAACAGAAGGATCATCGCTATCCGAGTTTGATGATATTGACGAGTTATCATCCTTATTCAGTTTATCTAACATGGTGTTGATCATCGCCTTCAACAGCTGTATTTCTTCAGATTCATCCTGTAAACGAGAAAGGCGACACAGCAAGTATTTGCAACGGGATGACAGTCTTTCGGTAGCAGCGGCTGATAAATCGTCCTGAAACTCCTGCTCGATTTCCTCTGCTTTCCGTTGACAAATTTCAATTTCAGATGCTGGATTGCTTCGAACCACTTCTACTAACTTCAGACCACCCTTTTCAGCTAATTGAGCAGTTTGCTTCAACGCCATAGAAAGACTCGACCTACGTGAGATTGGATTGACTGGAAGTTTACGAATCGACAATTCATGTGAGATCTCGTCCTTGTGAAGGTGTGTTATTTTGCAACCAGCTATTAAGAAGTCCATGTTTGTTTTATTTTAATATATGTTAAATCAGTTTAAGTTTCAAAGATAGTTTCAACTTTATAAGGTTTACTACTTCACATTAACGTGATAAAGTCACTTATGATAATAGTTATTATTTAGAAAGTAAAAAGTTCTATAGAGGAACTTGTTTAAAATATAGCATAAGTCAATATATCAGAATAAGCTAGTACGTATTTAAGTTTGTATTCTTAAACGTATAGTATAGACGTTTGAGTAAAATTAAAACAGTTACTTAAGAACTAAGCATCAATTCAACATTCGCAGAAAGTTTTATATTAACACCTTATATCTAAAATATTAATTGCATGAACCTGTCATACACCAAAAGGCCATACGTTGGGTACGCCACTGAAGCATAAATGGTGAGGGGCCATTCAACTATAAAGAAAGTAGGAATGCTCACGGCTAGATTAAGTAAAAGACTAACTCAGGATCGTGGATCGGCCACCTCCTAATGGAGCAGAGTCTGGATCTAGAATTTAAGAAATGATGGACGCCCTTTGATCCAACCTCCGTCTATCGTATGTCAGGTTCAAACAATAAAAGATATCATTAGGCTTATAACGTGTATTCACATATATTATGGTCTAGCAGTTTGTAACACACTCGGTGAACTAATTAATATTGACAATAGTAAACAAGTCTTATGTTATAGCGTTAGTTAAATGCTATTCACAGGGGGAAATTTAGGAACCAGAATTTATATGCTATTTTATGTTTTAGCTTGAGGAAATCCCTTTATATAGTAGTTTACAAAACAGTAATGGCTCGGGGCATAAGAGACATACCATCCGAGGTTTAATTTGGCAGCAAACCTTATATAGGAAATTTATAAATACCTGTCTACTCTACTAGGTACCGGTGGATTTAAATAGAAACCGTGGTTTGTGGTTGGTGCTCTTCACTAGACTCTCATGAATACTTCTCCGCTGCCAGACATTGGTGGGCCGGAGCAGTGAACAGGACCAGCCCTCCGAGTTTACCGCCGGACTCCAGGATGATGAAAAGATCGACGCAATAAAATTACACTATCCACAGGACCGAAGATTTAGGAAGATGAAATAAGTAGATGAAAATATGTAACTAGAGATAAAAATAAAAAACCTGGAACAATGGAGACAATATTTGGTTAAATTCTAGGAAATTATTCATACCTATCTATCAAGAGCTTTTATATGTAATTAAACACGTGAACCACGGGTTTAATAAAACACTTACCAGTTTATAAGCTGGTTTTTTTCTTTATTGAAATAAGGTTAGCGTTCCATGTGCGTGCAGGTCAAAATGGCGTTTGCTGAAAAAGAAATTTATCTTATGAAATTGACAATTCACAATATCGAAAGCCATCCTAGGCATTATAGTGAGGAACACCTCATTTTACTACTTACCAAATGTTGAATTGGTGTTAACAAATCCTTATTATACTAGAACGAACAGGACTATCTATTCATGTTGCTAAGTTGAGAGAAATACCGGGCGCGGCTGAAACAAAAATTACATTGATCAACTTATGAAAGAGATTTTAGAGGGATGATTATGCATCCCTGTACTTGTACTAACAAAATACTTACCATTTCCACGTGATTGGGATCCAATGGTTAAATTTTAGATGCTCACATATCGTATGCCGGATTCCCAATGGCGACATTTTGGCAGAACCAGAGAGAACCGCGTCGGCGATCGCAGCGCCACCTTTTGTGCTCGTGCGAATGACTTGGACACAAATCGATCCTTACCAACAATTAAAATTTTATAGAAATATGTTCTTAGAAATTGAGATAAACCATTTTAAAGGTAAATTGTAAATAAAACGTCTTGACAATAAAAATCTAACATGTTTTCTAAAACCGGCCGTGTGGAACGGATTTTGGACCATAGACAAGCACACCTGTCAAACGTCAAATGCCAAATCAATGTATCAGGAACATAACCTAGCAAAAGAACGTAAACAACGGAAACAAATCGCATTTATAATGTCCTTTCAAGTTAATTATTAAGAAGACATATAGTCTGAATGTGCGTAGTGTTGTGATTAACCTAAACTGGCAGTGCAACACAGGCAGAACGGTATTAAACAATGGAATGCATGAGGATACCACTATCACACACAAGGTAAATTCTTACTTACAAAAAGCTATCACAAGACAAGTCTCCACCTCTATTCTATCTTCCCATGATATTGCCCGAGTCTAGGGCATACTACACGTTAAATTCATCCCTGCTAAACCAACGAAAACTTGATGAAATGCTCAGTATAAATTATATCCATTAAGATGTCTAGACACACGGTCCAAAGTGTTACAAAGTAACTAGATGTGTGAAGTGAAGATTTTTTTACTGACACAGACATCCAAAATATAAAGCTATTACTAACCTAGCCTAACCTAGCCTATATCTAAGATTGACCCTTGTGGTATTGTACCGCGACAGAATTGATACTCGTGTTGTAGGAAATTATCCGATTGATGCAGAATTGCAAGGTTCAAAAATGTATTTTGAGGAATACTGGACTGAATGAAACAGCCATCATTTTGTTTTGATGTAACGAACGGCATCGAACAAACAAAGCCCGGGCGTGGCATTGCCGTGTAAATGTTTAACATAAGCCCACACTCAATCCTTTTTGGTGATTCTGAAATAGGAAGCCAGGTGTACCAAAACGCGGAAATTGTAAACCATAACATCATACACGTATGTGCTGTTCTCAGGCCAAAGGAACCACATTGTCGATGGGACTTATACTACTTCGTATACAAATACGAACGCCATCAGCGCTTGTGGTCTAGCGGTGAAACGCAGCGGTCATGGGATCAAGCCCCGGCTCGTACCAATGAGTTAAAAAAAAACCTATAAATTAGTAAATAAAAATAAAAATATTTATTCAGTAGCACAAATATTCATACTTAGTACAGGTTGGTGCCCCTTTTTAAGTAAATAAATACTTGTGTCAAGGGACACCGCTCTACCTTAGTAAGTAACAGACATGTTGGTATGGATACATATTAATGACATAAGATCGTTTAATTAATGTGAGTATGTACGAAATATCATCTAATATTCACAAGTGCTTTACGGTAAAGGAACATCGTGAGGAAACCTGCATACACCTGCAAAGAAATTCAAGAGTGTAAGTGAAGTCCCCAACAAGTACTGGGCCAGCGTGGGGACCGCGCAAAATAGGTACGTTTGATGTCGAGTTGCGGAAAGAATGGCCAGAATACAACAAAAACAACACCATTGCCCTGAAAACATCACATATCAGCCAAAAGACCACTACTGGCCTCCTCCAAATATTGCTACCATGATCATCGTAGATGCGGTGGTAGTTGGATTGGAAATGTTTTCGAGTGGCGAACACGTATCGGAAGGCCCAGCGTGGATAGACCCCCCACAAGGTGGACTGATGACTTGATGAAGGTCGTGGGAGTCCACTGGGTGCAGCTGCGGGTGGCATATACACGGTGCGCGTGAGCATTTCGAAAGATTTTAATGCTGAATTCCAGACCATATTTAGAGTATTTAATGTTATATAGAATTTTCTGGATTGGTTCCAGAAATAATTAACCTTTTTTGAAATAAGTTTTTCGACGTAACTCGTCATAAAACTTCTTTTTGATTACAATGCTACCACAATGTATTCTAATATTACCACACCTTTCACAATCAAAAAATAAGAATATACTATACGAAAAAACTGTCCCTAAAAAAAATCATTAAAAAATGAATTTTAACAAATTGTTGTTATGATATAAAGTATTGGAAATATCAAAAAGTTAAAAAAAAGAAACAAAAAATTTTGTTTTTTGGAATTTCACATTAGGTCTCATAAAATTTTTTGATTATTTTGATGTCTAGAATGCATAGAAATCTCTCGCAATGCTCGCGAGCACCATGTATAATATTATTTGACAGATAATACAAAAAATAACTTTTGGGATTCTAAAAATCAAATAATATTGGAATTTTTTTTTTAATATACCCACAACCTCTCTGCTTTGCCTAAAGGTTAGGTAACTCAAATGTCCTATGATATTAAGTTCGCCTTTTGTACTTCAAAGTTTTTTTTATACCTACAATAAATATTAAATAAATAATAATGAATTACCACCTTGCGACTAATATGAGCAATTTTCATTTAAGTATTACCTATGTATGTATAGGGAAAAGTTTACACAATTCACAAGCAGGGAAAAAAGAGATCCTGAAGAGATTTTTGTGCTCCTTAAATACCGGCATCGACGATACACGGTCGCTCTGGTATGAGCTAAACGACGGATGGGAGTTATGCAAATAATTTGAGATGCATATTAGGCGTTGAAAAGTATTTTCCTGTTTATTTTTTCTATTAACTAGCCCCCCCGCAGACTCGTGGTATATGAAGGCAGTAGTCGGGTATTGCAACGGAACGTGCTCCCAACAGGGAACGACAGTAATTGGACGTGGCCGAAAGAGAAAATATGAAATACAGCGATGCAATCTGAATGTGCGAGATAAAAAATACATGTTTTCGGGAAAACAATTTCCCTTCTAAAGATAACACGATTTACGTCGATAATGATGTTTGCTCACGTAACCTCATAGTAAGAACACTATTGGGGTCAAAATTCTTTTCGTTGTCTTATTTTGTATCCCTAAAAAACGTGACACAGTTGTGATTTTTGTATGAGATGATGTTTTGTTTCTAATTTTTAATGTATGGATCTAGCGATAGCGTGAAAAAGAAATAAGTGGACCGGATTTTTTTAATATACTGAGTCGAAACAGCAACTAAAAGCGTGACAGAGTGGTATGAAAAAAGACAAAGAAAAGAATTTTGGCCCATTTTACTCCAACTATGGGAAGCATTTTTTTTTAATAAATTGTGAAGGTTTTTGTGCTCTTCTGTGAACTATACAGCGAAACCCGAACGAATGGTTTTAACCGTGTATTTGTTTAACGTTTTTAAATTATGCAGTTTATTTTCGATTTTCACCTTTAAGCCGGCTACTCACACACCTGCTTCAGGGGCAATATGGGAATTGGACCCTTGATTGCCTCCTTAATTGTGATGTGTGTAGGCAAGCAGGGGCAATTTTTATATTGGGCCTGCAGCAGGGCGGCAGGGGCGCAAGACCTTCCTAGCTCCCTAGATTGTGTCTACCGCCCTGCAAAGTTGCTGCGTGTGTAGTAGGAATGGGGCAATTCCAGTCAGTTCATTGATGACAACCAAGCGGAGTGGACAAAAATAGAAAAAGAGCATGAAATATGGACGCGGGTTATAGACGTCTGTAAGGACTGGCCCCCCGTGTGGGATAAAAAAACATAAACGATAGGTACTTTAATAGATTTGCGAAACCAATCCTCTGGTGTTTCGACAATACAAGAGGCATTGTCGTGGACGTTCGTTCAGTGGTACACACTGAACGGCAGGCTAGTGTGTAGAGAACAGCCTAAAATTGGTCCAACCGCCGTGCGACCGATATTGCCCCTGTAGCAGGTGTGTGAGTAGCCGGCTTTACTGAGAACTTAGCCCACGTTCACGACGGCAAATAGAGGCCTAGGATCTCCGAAACATATCGCGCGTAGTGACTAAAATAAATACACGTAAGTTTAACGGTTTCACTATATTTATAGTTATCGTCTCTCGAAAGTTTAAATTCCCTTATATGTACAGGGTGCTCGCGAGGAAACCAAAAGATTTTAATGCTGGAATCCTGACCATGTTTAGAGTCTTTAATATTTCCTGGATTCGGCTTGGTTTCAGAGATAATCAACCTTTTTTTCGAAATAAGTTTTTCGACGTAACTCGTCATTTAACTTATTTTTGATTACAATGCTACCACAATGTGTTCTAATATTACCACACCTTTTGCCTGACAATCAAAAAATACGAATAGATTTGACGAAATAACCTGTACCTAAAAAAACAAATGAAATAAATAATTTAAACAAATTGTTGTTATGATAAAAAGTACTGGAAATGTTAAAAAATATTCAAAAAGTCGAAAAAAAGAAAATTTTTTTTTTGTGGAATTGATATTAGGTCTCATAATATGTTTTGTTTATTTTGATGTCTAGAATGCATAGTTAAAATCTTTCGGAATGCTCGCGAGCACCGTGTATTTTGGTGACGTTTGTCCCTGTCTGCCCATATTATTATATCTCATCCATTTTACTCTGAAACCATCCTGATTGATTGTAACAAGCAGTAAAGCAGTAAAACTAACATTTTTTTTTTTGTAATTTAATTTATCAGTGTTGAATTATGTACAGGTATTAATAAGTTTAAGTATTGCATGTTTAGATGTAGTTCACTGGTAAAAGCCACCTTTTTTATTATTTTATACCACGTCGGTGGCTAACAAGCATACGGCCCGCCTGATGGAAAGCAGTCACCGTAGCCTATGGGCGCCTGCAACCTCAGGGGTGTCACATGCGCGTTGCCGACCCAATAAGAACTTGTACACTCCTCTTTTGAAGAACCCCATACTGTAGTCCAACGGGAAAACCTCGGCAGGGAGCTCATTCCACAGACGGACCGTCCGCGGGAGGAAGTTCCTATGTAAGTTATGGTTACCTGTAATTAGATAAGCATCAGTTAAGACTTTTGTAACTTAGTTTAAGAGCACGTATGGTGTATTATCTGTTGGTAATCTTAAATAAACAAAATTGAAAACGCGGTTGTAGTATGAAATTATATAAAAACAATTTTCAATGGGTAACCTAATACGTACTTGCAACTAATACTTAGGAAACTAATGTTACCTTATCAACATACGACAAATAATTATATATTATTCCAAATGGAATGCCTTGTCACGACTCTTAAAATCTTAAAATAGACATTATAGGTATGTGCTTTTATAAAGTCAATTTTAAGCACCGTGACAAGGTGATACCGTGACACATATATCAAAATATGATAGTGAATAAGGGCTTTCAAATATTCGAATGTTTCAGGTATTCGATTAATAAAAAGTTATAAAAAATTAATCTTAATAAAAGGTTATAAAAAGTTTAAATGGCTAGGAAAATTAATTTGATTTGTATATTTACGTTAAATAAAACAGGTTATCCTGCAATAACCAATAAAGATAACTAGAGATTATTCCATTACAATCCGCTTGCCCAGCGTGGCGATTATGGGCATTTACCTCCTAATGCATTTATACGCATAGATAATAGGAGAGGCCTACGTCCAGTGGCAGTGGACTATCATTAAGCTGATGATGATGATGGTGATGATTCCATTGCAGCTACCTAAATCCTAACAGCTTGCTTGGTTCATAAAGGGAAACTTTGTTTTATTGGTATACCAATACCAAAAATAGAAACTTCCGATTATTCGAATTGGACGCCCTACTTATTTTGTTCTGAAAACCAAACGTGTTCTATTATCGACTTCAAAAAAAGAAGGAAGTTCTCAATTCGACTATATGTTTTTTTTTTTTCAGATTTTTTTTTATGTTTGTTACCTTAGAACTTCCGACTGGGTGAACAAAATTTGATGTTTTTTTTTATTAGAAAGCTGATGCTCACCGGTTGATTTTATTTTTATTTGGTCCAGTTTTGTCCATAGAATCTACTATAAAATATACTACGAATATATACACTATAGAAAATATAATACGTCATAGATTTGCATTTTCACGACAAAAATGGACGAATTAACTCAATATCACGCATTTCAATAATTCACTTCAAAACAAACCGTGATGATGGGGTTTTGGAGAAATCGGTTGAAGTTGTTTTTTTTTTTTAATTTGGTGATTATTGCATGGAATAAAAAATTGTATGGCAACCGGAGTCGCCAGCATTGCAAATGACGCACGACCTCTTTGCCCACGCATTTCGTACTTCGCTCCTATTGGTCCAGTACATTTAGTACTGAATCCTAATTTCTGATTTACGATCGATGTCTTATAAGGTTATGAGTTTTTTTAAGAATTAGGTATTGTTGTAAATTGATTAATGTTTCTCTTCTAAACAGCTCTGCAGGTCCGGATCGTGCGAGACTTTTGGCGGTCGGAACCCGGGAAGCTGGTTACTGGCTGCATGCCCATCCTTCGGCTAGTACCGGTACTTTCCTGGATCCGGCCTCTCTTAGGCTCGCAACCGGCCTGAGACGAGTCTCAGGCCGGCCCCGAGGGGCCGCGGTATGTACCCCTCACTTATGCTGTTGTGGCACAGACGTGGACCGACTGGGACACCACGGACTAAGTTGTCAAAAAAGCGCAGGCCGTATTTCCAGACATGCGACGCTTAACGACATAATCCGCAGGTCTCTTGCCACGATCAACGTACCTGCTCTTCTTGAGCCTACTGGTATTATTAGGGATGATGGTAAGAGACCTGATGGTGTGTCTTTGGTTCCTTGGAGCTTGGGACGGATGTTGGTATGGGATGCTACTTGCGTAGATACCCTGGCACCGTCCCATCTTCAACGAACTACGTTTAAGGCAGCCGCTGCGGCTGAAAATGCCGAATTTTTAAAACGTAATAAATATAAGGGCCTCGGCAAAGAGTACGATTTTGTACCGTTTGGCATAGAAACTTTAGGTTCTTGGGGCCCCAGCGCACGCAAATTGTTTGCTGAGATCGCGAAACGTCTGGTTGATGTAACTAGAGACCGAAGAGCTGGCGACTTCCTCGCACAACGCATCAGTATTGCGAT
Source organism: Thaumatotibia leucotreta (assembly GCA_025490895.1). NCBI lineage: Eukaryota > Metazoa > Arthropoda > Insecta > Lepidoptera > Tortricidae > Thaumatotibia > Thaumatotibia leucotreta. The sequence goes on along the minus strand of JALPQI010002853.1, from coordinate 56,420 downwards.
ACAGCGAGGAAATGCCGCCAGCATTCTCGGTACAATGCCACAAGGGCCAATCTTAGATATAGGTTAGGTTAAGTAGATTAGTTAGATTTAATCTATGTACATAATTTGTAGTTTTGAAAATAAATATATTGAAAAGCTTTAAAAAAAAAAAAAAATGTTGCAGTCAATTTATTTTAAATATTGTGAAATATTTTTAAATGGCGTAAGCAAATCAATCAAGATCAATTTTCCTGCAAATTATCGTCTAATATTTTTCAATATATATTTATTTTCAAAACTACAATTTATGTACAAAGATTAAATCTAACTAATCTAATTAACATAACCTATATCTAAGATTGGCCCTTGTGGCATTGTACCGAGTATGCTGGCGGCATTTCCTCGCTGTATCGCAAAACTGATGCGTTGTGCGAGGAAGTCGCCAACGCTTCGGTCTTTAGTTACGTCAACCAGACGTTTCGCGATCTCAGCAAACAATTTGCTGGGGCCCCATGAACATAAAGTTTCTACGCCAAACGGTACAAAATCGTACTCTTTGCCGAGGCCCTTATATTTATTAATTACGTTTTAAAAATTCGGCATTTTCAGCCACAGCAGCCGCCTTAAACGTAGTTCGTTGAAGATGGGTCGGTGCCAGGGTATCTACGCAAGTTGCATCCCAAAATCGCCAAGTTAAAATATAATTATTAAGACCCTTATTATTTTAAAAAGACCTATACAACGATATTCCACACTACAGGATTTCATTAAAATAATAAAATCATTCTCCCTTTTAGTATAGGAGAGGTACCCAAAATAAAAAAGTAATATATTTTCTTATACCACTTTGTCGGCGTTCTAGTACTAACGGTCACTGAGTTTATGGTTCAGACAGACGGACAGACAGACGGACATGGCGAAACTATAAGGGTTCCTAGTTTACTACGGCACCCTAAAAATTAAAACCTGTAGCATGTGACTTTCGTAAAATTAATATCTAAATTTCTCAAGTCACGTATTACCTAGTTATGTGAAAAAAATGGGCGCTATGGGAATTGTTAATATAAAAGATCTTTATTTTACAATAGCCCTCCAGGTAGTGCTAAAATATTGATAATTATATAACTCCTTTGGGCTCTATTCATTTGTAAATTAGAAAAGGGCCAGGTATAAACAAAGGCAAATATTTAGTCTTAATTACGGAACAGGTCATAAAATAATTTCACCACATCTCGGCACAAAATAAAATGTGAAGTACCTACCCCGAGAAAATCCCCCCCGAGAAAGCGGCTATCTCCGAAAATCGATCGATCGAGTTTAAAATAAAAGTTTCTTCTGGAATTCTTATTGTTTTTAAAAGACATATTTAACCTAGTCAGCCTCCGTAGCCTAATTGGTAGTGACCCTGCCTACGAAGCTGGAGGTTCCGGGTTCGAATCCCGGCGAGGGCATTATTTGTGTATTTATTTATCACAAATATTTGTTCCTTGGTCATGGCTGTCTATGTATTTAAGTATCTATATGTATCTATCTATTATATATATCGTCGCCTGGTATCCACATCACAAGCCTTAATTGAGCTTACCGTGGGACTAGGTCGATTTGTGTAAGATGTCCCAAGATATTTATTTATTTATTTATTATTATTTATTTATGTACTTAGCAATGTACAAATTGCAGAACATTCTCAAAACTACGGGAATATACAAGGAAATTCCCGAGAATTTTCATGAGAATCTAAGAGTAAGTTCTCATTGAGAATATTTCTATGAAAACTTATGAAAAACTTATAAGATGAATATCGTATTTCACAATTGAGTAAACAAGGCATAAATATACCTTAGAAGACATGTATATATGTAGGTTTAAGCATGATTAGATTGCTTGTAAAATTTTAATTGCCGAGAACATTCTCTGTAGAAGTTTCGCAACTTATGATACTTTTCCTCGGTACATTGCTACCCATAGTATATGGTTTTAGCAAATAAAAAAAATACCCCAGAATTTAGGGGAGGTTACTCGAAAAAAAAATAATTAAAACTTATTCATATTTATTAATATTAACGTAAAATACATCTGCTAACATATTTCACGATATTTGTCGAAGGCGTTGGTTACTATAGAAAGTCGGCCATACTCATAAGTAGGGTTAGGATTTTGGTGGCATTTATGGAACAGAGAGCAGTGGAGTCGATGTTACAAACATTTTTTACTTGAATAAATGATTAACTTATAAAATAATAACGAAATAGTGTTAAGTTCAAGCTGGATTTATCAATGAATTCAAATAAATAACATGAATTTTGTTTTTGAGAATCTAGAAAAATTTTATTTATAATATTTTATTAATAAAAATGTTGATAAATGAGAAAATATATTTATTTGACTTTCAAGGTTTTAGTTTTCTCGAAGCCCATTAAAAATTATATAATAATCATGAGCAGGCACGGTTCTCAAAAATATCATAACATGCACTGTAAAGGTGCATTTAGACCAAACGAGCATTCGCTCATTCTGTCCCCCACTCTACGAAATCAACGACGAATCACGTTTTGTGTAACAAACGAATTTCGTAGTGTGGGGGATAGAATAAGCGAATGCTCGTTTGGTCTAAATGCACCTTGATGCCATGAAAGTAGGGACATTCATGGCTTTAGTTAGAGCACCGTGGCCGCTCCAATATATCTGATGTCGACTGTACTAACCGATGATATAGCTTTTCACTTTTGAACTTTAGAAAGCTGATAGTTATGGGCCGTCGCCCACACTAAGTTTCGAACAATTTAAGATCCTTTGTCACCCTCTCGACACGTGGGACGGATGTTGTGTTCCGCGAAATGAAGCGATCGTATCTTGATCACATTTTAAGGGTCATTATAAAATTTTCTTGTTAATAAGTACCTATACACCAGACATCGTACGATTTCCAATATTTTTGGTGCAGTATAGTTCAATTAAGGGATGTTAAGTAAGTTATTCGAAAGGAGATAGCGGGTTAAGGTTCATCTTTGTGTTACAACGTGTTAAGGTGCGTTCAAACTAAAAGAGCATTCGCTGTTCTAACCTCCCACTCTACGAAATTCAATCGGTACACGAAACGTGATTGGTTGATTTCGTAGAACGGGCGCTAGAACAGCGAATGCTCTTTTGGTTTAAACGCACTTTTATGACACGTTACAGCTAAAAATTGACCCCTGGATTCCTTAAACTCAACTACATTTCACCAAAAACCCTAGAAGTTTAGTTAAATAAATCCAAGGGTCAGTTACATTTCTCACCACCCCAACTCCTCCTGCGGGTGTCGTAAGAGTCGACTAAGGGATTGAAGTGTCACTGACCATTATTTGATCAAAGATTGATGATGGGCAGCAGCGACATCATAGTGGACACATTACTGCGATCGCCAATCCGCTTGCCCAGCGTGACGACTATGGGCATTTACCTTCTAATGCGTTTATACGCATAGTTGATACGAGAAGCCTACGTCCAGCAGTGGACTATTATAGGCTGATGATGATTAAGTATTATTCAAATATAAATTTTGAAAACACTTTTACAATTTTAGTAACGAAAACTACAGTGTTAGTATTTTGAATGGCAAGATAGTTTAACATTGGGGACATAAAATTATCGTAAATAAAAGACATCGTGCTTCCTGCTTTTATATTATCTCTAATGCTAAAATAACCGGACTATAGCTCGGACACCGGAAGGTCTAGAAAAAAACACAGTACAGAACACTACATTTCACTTGTAGAACAATAAGCTGAAACTAATAAGTTCGCCGCTGCACTCTGATGCGAGTGTGCAAAACAACTCTCCGCTTCCGTGGTAATACGTGGGTACCGTCAACAAAAACGTCGAAATATATACACAGTGTTCCAGACTCAAGCGTTTCGGACAAACAAAATTATGCCAGATAGTGGGAACCCATAATAGATTCACCCTGTTGTGGCATAATTCTTTTATGAATAATTCTATATGGTATAAACTATATTGTAGGTTGTAGGTCAGGTAGGTATTATAGGTCTATAATGGGCTTTGTGCAGAAACTGTTGTGGCATACTCAACTTTATCATATTTCGTTGTGGCACATTTCGAGTTGTTCGAATCTTATATGAGCATAATTCCGATACTCCTATTTATGATGAGACATAATCTGGGTGTGCATAAAAAGTATCGACATAGTTTGTTTTAGCATAACAGAGAAGTAATAATTACAACCTCTCAGTATAACCGGGGTAATATTCTGCACGTTACTTACTGTGTTACTGAGCTGAGTACTTTATAGGTTGCGGAAAAAAATACCTCGAAGACTAAGGCGAGAGCTAAGCTTAGTCTTCTAACCTAACCTATCCGAGTCGGATCTTCTCCGGAAAGTTTTGTTTTCTCGCTTCGCTCGCTCACTGCAGATTTTTTTCACCCTCGCAACAAATTCTGTCTGACGAAAAATGTATGTAACTAATGGCTTTTAACACTCGGAGTAAATAAAATAAAATGCCAAGATAGTTCGTCGCACAGTATCCACAATACCTACAAGCACGCCGATTCTACAACACAGCCGAAAACGCCACTGCATACGCAGTTCGTCAATAAATTCGTCGTTGATATTGCCAATTACGTTATGTGAACAATTTCAGGATTTGAAAAATCAATTCAATGACATAATATTATGCTTACAGTCTTCTTTTGTCAAATAATTATGTATTTACACATGTGGGTATTGGCAATTCCAACTACCGTCATTGAACATACATCATCATACATCATCAGCCTATGATGGTCCACAGCTGGATGTAGGCCTCTCCTATTAACAATGCGTTTAGACGCATTAGGAGGTAAATGCCCATAATCACCACGCTGGGCAAGCGGATTGGCGATAGCAGTGATGTGTCCATTCCATTATGATGACTCTGCTGCCCAAGTGCCCATCATCAATCTTTTATCAGATATGATCAGTGACACTTCGATCCCTTAGCCATCTCTTACGACACCCGCAGGAGGAGTTGGGTTGGTGACAAATGTATTCTTACTGCCGTGTATTCTACCACACGGCATTTGAGCCATTGCATTTTCACATAATGCACGGAACTATCCGGATTCATTTTTTTGCTGGCCATCCACAAGCCCTCGATTTGCAGCGTCCACTGTGCAACGTACTGCTTTATTGTTTCACGTGTCTGACACACAGGTGGTCACGCACATCGTACTTTCTTACTGATATGGGCGGATTTTAATTTTGTTATCGTTTTTTAAAAACCAAATTTGGACTTTTTTATAATTTTTTCTTGTCAGAATCACGAGCTCTTTCGATCCTGGTAGAAATAAAAAAAAACCATTGAGTTACTATTTTTCATATACTTTCTTCGACCGTAACTCAGAGGAAGACAAAATAAAATATGGAATTCTCGGGACACTTTCTTCTGCTAATGAGGATTGAAAGAGCTCGCGATTCTGAGTAGAAAAAATATGAAAATATCCAAATTTGGAAAATTTGAAATACCTACAACAAAACAAAAAACAGCCCATATACCAATGCGAGCACAGTTAGCCGTATCATGAGCTGCAAATAATTGATTTTAGCGTTAGCATATCCGCAGTTTCAGTGATTTCTAATTTTTCTGTGTATTTACCATAAGCTGCCTCCGTTATTAACGCAGGCATACTTTCCATCCGCCTCGCTTGTACCGAGCAATAGTACGCTTAATACGCAAGTGGGTATTTCTCATATAGGTTTGTGAGTTGTCACTTAACTTCATCAGCCTATCTCAGTCCACTGCTGGACGTAAACCTCTCCTATTAACTATACTATGATTATAGACGTATTAGGAGCAAATGCCCATAATCACCACGCTGGGCAAACTGATTGGCGATCGCAGTAATGTGTGTGCACTGTGATGACGCTGCTGCCCATCATCAATCTTGTATCAAAGGATGGTCTGTGACACTTTAATCCTTTAGTCGGCTCTTACGACACCCGCGGGAAGAGTTGGAGTGGTGACAAATGTATTCTTACTGCCGTCACCACACGGCCTATTTGATTGAGTTGTCACAGAATTTATCATAATATATCAGTGCCCGGGGAGGTGCAACCAAGATAATATAGTTTCTTGAGGAGGAAAAAGAACAAAGTTTAAGAAAGTTTATGTAGGTACCTATTTTAAACATGTAGGTAGATAGTATAGGTTACTCAACTCAATACAGTATATAAAAAATCCCACAAGTCAAATGTATCCTACGTCTGGAACTCTGTACTTAAAGGCCATCACACACTAAGCAGATACGATAAGATATCTGTATCTTAAAGCATATCTGTCAATATCGCTCCCTATACAATTCAATGAACTAACACACACAGCGCAGATTACTTATATTTTATCGTGAAGTATCTGCGGGTATATAAATTGATCTGAGTATAATATCTGCCGATATAAATACCTATGGTATAGTATTTTATCTGCAGGTAGTTACAGGTTGATGTGAGCTATCATTGAGATTTTTTCTTCGGATAGATCCTCGAAGTTATTAAATTCACCACGGTTATTTTTAAACATTATATGACGTTCTATCCAAATCCTTCGCCTTTTAGAGCATTGTAACACAACACAAAAATCTAATTCAAAATCAGAATCGTCATCTGACGAGCTGTCCATTAAATCTAGAAGAGATAAACACGAAAACATCCTGTATAAACAATCCGCACCGAAAAACAAGTCTACTCAGTTTGAAGGATTTAGACTGAATGTATCATCTCGTATATTATCATATCTGCGTAGTGTATGATAGTCTCAGATCATTAAGTTATTATACGCAGATAAAATATTATCGTATCTGCGTAGTGTAGTGTGTGACACGTTTTAAAGCCAGAGACGAATATTATATTATTACGTTTTACTGACTACCCTCAAAACAACGATTGATGTGAGATTCCGTTTTTTTGATAAGTTACCTACTTATTTCGACAGTCTTACACATCTGTGTGTCAGTGTAAATCTCTCTAGAGTGTCTCATTATTTCGTGATACCTGACATGCTATTATGCGATCCTGACATTCTTGACATGTCAACCCAAAAAGGGATTATTTTTTAAGGTTCCGTAACCAAAAGGTGCTAACAGTAAAATTCCGTGTCTGGTTTTAAAATTGTATGCGTATAATATGGTGAGAGTTATTATTATATTTCGCTTATTTTTTCTAAATAAAATAAAGGTCCAATTCCAAAAATCGTCGGCTCTTTCTCATAAAACGTGGACATTATTTTGATGATCTTTGGTAAAAATTAAAAAATTTAAATACCGTAGATATCCTTTTTCATTATTGCGACAAAGACATTAGCTACCTACGCATGCCTACTGATATCTGTAATTTTAATTTAAAAGCAATATATAGGTAGGTACATTAATATAAAATAATATCTGGTCAAGCCTCAAACTGACTGGTGTTGGGTGAATAAACTTTTTACTGTCTGTTATTGCCATGGTTACGTTCGCCTGAGTCACGCTGGTTTTACGCAAAATTATCCTAAAGTTGATTCACCCTATTTAACCTTTTGTATTACTTCAAAGTGTTATTTCATGTGCAATAAAGATTAAATAAATAAATTTAAGTAGCGTAAAATAACTTGATAATCATGTGATACGGAATCTCCAGTGCGCGAGTCCGTCTGGTACTTGGCCCAATTATTTGATACAGCTCTGCTAACAACGTCCAATTTAAGAACGAAGTAATCTTACACGGGAACACGCTTACATGTTTAGACATGTTCAGACATGTTGATATGACAGACGTGTTTTCTTGGAAGCAAGTACATGAAGTGGAGCTTAGGTAATGAAAGAAATGGCAAAGATTGTAAACAAACCGAAATATACTGTATTGATTTCTGGTTAAAGATATTTATTTACTTAAAAGAAATCGTCGGACGAGCAAAACTCACTATAAAAACTATCACTACTCTAGATTAGCAACCTCTTATGACAGTATTTAATCAGAACTGAGATAGGAGCTTTATTTCAAGTAGGTATTTGTTACTTAGTGAGTTTTGCTTGTACGCCGACGAAATATACATTTCACTTAATGAGTAATTTTATGCAAATACAAAATGATAATTCGTGAGCGATTACAAGTTTTATAATATCCGTAAACTAAAAACAATTTAAAGTTAACATAATAAAAGGTTAAAGGCGTACTATTACATAATATATTGTTCGTTAAAGTTATCATTCTTAGTTAATAGGTATTAATACATATGTCTAACAGACAATAAGTACCTACAATACAATACAATACTCTTTATTGCACACTTCGTAACATAAAAAATAACAGAAAATTACAATCTTAAAGGTAGATGTAACACAACAGGCGGTCTTATCGCTAAAGAGAGATCTCTTCCAGATAACCTTCGGGCAATGAAACAATACTTACAATAATAAATTGTTTTAAGGTATTTCAAAATCGTTGGCGTTTTAATTTATCGCCACTCATTGCGAACTTCATTTTTTCGCACTTATTCCGGAAATTTATTTGTTTCTTAAAGGTGCTTTCAGACCAAAAGAGCATTCGCTATTCTATCCCCCGCTCTACGAAATCAATCAATCACGTTTCGTGTAACGATCGAATTTCGTAGAGTAGGGGGATAGAACAGCGAATGCTCTTTTGGTCTGCATGCACCTTTATTTACTAAATAAAGGTATTCTTGATTGCGCTATTGTTGCTAGGTAATTAAGTTTAGAAATGCTGATTCGCAGACATTCTAGACACCTTGTATATCTTTAGAAAAAAAGTTGAATATTAGTTTTCAAAAGATAGTCGTATGCAAATTAGTTTTATTTTGAAATACTTACTCTCAATCACCCACAAAAAATACGTTCTTTTTATTTATATTTGTAGAATTGGACGACGAGGTAAAAATTCCTTTTCCACGTAGTCACCGAGTACCTATACATATATTATTTACTTTCTTACTCATTAGTCTGATTACTCTGGGCAAAGGTGCACTGGGACATTTTTATACAATTACGAGAGCAGTAGCCGTACCAAAGCCTTCCTATACCTACACGTATAACAACAAAGGTGAGTTGCACTGTGCGTTAAATTCTAATTCAGCACACCGGCTACAGCCCCGGGGCCTCCACGAAAAAGGGGCCCCCACAATAAAACTTCAAAAAAAAAATTCACATTCCAACTTGTAATATTTTTGTACGCTGTTTTCACTTATAGAATTTTCATTTCGCTGTTCCACCTTGCAAGTGGCTAGTGTGAGTTTTCTTTCTTTTTTTTGTAACCGTCAAAAGCCCTTTACACTTTATTGTTTTGTTTGTTAAATAACAGAATAATCTATGCTTGTTTCCACAAAAAAATATTTATTGATAAACTTGACTGAAAAAAAATGTCTAGGTACTTTATTTGGAAAATAATTGGGGGCCAGGGGACCTCCACTCCTTTGTTGCCCCGAAGCCTCTCAAGCTCTAAATCTGGCCCTGAACCTTTAAAAGCAAATTCGGTTTTGCAAGCCACATCCCTGCTCATGACCAGCGCTCGTGATGGTGAAGTCCCGCCAAGTTTCTTACCGGTTCTTCTCGGGGTCAGTGGTGCAGGGTTAGAACCGGCAGTAGTTTTAATATTATGTAACTTAGACCATTCAAAAGAGTTTGTTGCTATTCCAATTTGAATAAAGAATCATTTGACATTGACTTTGGTCATGAAGCCAGTAGGCTTAGCACAGGATCAGTGCGACAATATGTCGCCGCGAGATAGACTATCCATCCCTCTTTTATTCATATAATTGGTAAAAGATGGAAAATCTATCTCGCGGCGACATACTGACATACCAAACATGTGCTAAGCGTGGTTTCGCCATTGACGGATACGTCAAGGAGGACGATGAGTTGAAAAGTGACGTTTACGTTAGCGTTTATCGGTACGTAACACAGATGTCATACCTATATACCATAGATCAAGCAAACGTATCTACTTAGCGTGTCAAATGAACTCAGTAAAATCTACTGAGTTGTCCGCCTTTTATCGCAGCTTGCAGCTTTCGGGCGTCAAATTTTGTAAGTTGAAGTGAACAAAAACATTAATAATGCCTCCTTAAGTAATATTAATTGCAATAACACAAAAAAATATGAATACTCAAGGGCCTGAGACATATTTAAAATCATAGGCAAGTAACAACTTCAGTACAAAATCTGACACGCTCGGCCGCCATACAAATGAATGAATTCTTCTATCCAAATCTAATTCTGTGGTACGTAAAGTAGTCCATCACGCTCGCTCCAATACATCAGTACGAGCGCTTTACGTATCGAGTAAATGCTTACATAACAGTTCAGGGTTCTGTAGCCAAAATGGCAAAAACAGAACTCTTATAGTTCAGTGGCCGTTAGTACTTGAAATCTGCAATTTGGTACAGGTATACATATTAATCATGCCAACGAAGTGGTAGAATTAATACCAGATTTTGTTTTTGATCGGGTACCTCCCCAACTGATAAAGTGGGGATGATTTTTTTTATTTCATGTAATCCTAAAGTGTGGGGTATCATTGAATAGGTCTCTAAAAAGAATAAGGGTCTTAAAAGAAATTCTTCTTCTAAATTAAATATTTTCGGAAATAATCGCTCCAGGAGAAAAAAAAATTGTGCTCCCCAATAACATATTTATTGGACCTACGGATTTTTTTTTCTTCTGCTGCGTTTATCACCGTAAATATTGACTTGCGAAAAACCTTTCTATTAGAACCCTTTTTTTTAATTCAACTATATTATTGATTATATGGTAACACAAAATAAAAAAAATCAACTTCACTTTACTACTAGGTATCCTAAAAAATGTTTTATTCTACTTTTTCGGCTTAATTAATATGTATAGGTACCTGTACCAAGATGCAAATTTCTGGTATTAACGTCCTATGAGCTATGCTGCAGACAGACAGACGGACAGACGGACATGACGAAACTATAAGAAATTTCTAGTACTATCATCCTATGAGCTATGCTGCAGACATACAGACGGACAGACGGACAAGACGAAACTATAAGAAATTTCTAGTACTATCGTCCTATGAGGTATGCTGCAGACAGACAGACTGACAGACGGACAAGACGAAACTATAAGAAATTTCTAGTACTATCGTCCTTTGAGCTATGCTGCAGACAGACAGACGGACAAGACGAAACTATAAGAAATTTCTAGTACTATCGTCCTTTGAGCTATGCTGCAGACAGACAGACGGACATGACGAAACTATAAGAAATTTCTAGTACTAACGTCCTATGAGCTATGCTGCAGACAGACAGACGGACATGACGAAACTATAAGAAATCTCTAGTACTATACGGGTTCCTTGTTTACGGTACCCTAAAAACAGCGAACTCAAAGAAAGCGAACGTTTATTTAACACGCACGAACATAAGACAGGTACGAATCATTTTGTAATGTGGGAGTCATTGAAACTGCGTACTAAGTAAGAAAGTGTTCAAGTTTCCCCGTTTGCGCTTGTTTTACAAAGCATCCTCAAAGTTTCTCATAACGAGCGCTGTACTGCTCGCATTTCTTCATAAATTGTACAGTCGCCGGAAATTGTCACACAATATTCATCGGTGAAGTCGCTTAGAAATTCTTGTTTATTTCTTTTGAACGCCAAGAACCACTAAAGTGGCCGTGTTTTATCCAGCCTACCACGCCAACAGCCACTTAACCCATTCATGGCCACGCTCTAACGCACGAACACATCCCGCCGGGCCACCATACAACGCGATTTTTGCTAAAACACACGACTCAGCGTATGGGTCACGGGCCTGGCGCGTACGCTTAATAAACTGCCGCTTTGAAACCGGCCAGCGGGACAATGCTGTGCAACATTTTAAGTAACCATTTTTTTAAACCACAACTCGTATCACTATCAATGTTATCAGTGTTCATCTTTGTAGATCATTTTTGAAAGTAATAAATGAATAGGACGCCGTCTACAAAGTAGCCTCCATTCATTGTTTTTGACTGCGTAAACAAATTTAGTGATTTTATAAAACAGTTGACATGGCATGTTTTTGACACACAATGACATTTTTTTCTTATCTTTGCTACTTGCACGGCCTCTATAATAATCAGTGATCGGTTTTATGGATTCACCCTCGCGGGATTTCGCGTATAAAAAATGACGGGTGTGACTATAAAAAAATGAATACTATTATATTACATTATGAACAGTAACATGGCAAATTGCATGGAAATACGCATAAATAATCATAATTTTTCATGTTACTATAGGAAACCCGCCGGGGGAATCAAAAAAACCGATCACTGATAATAATTGATCCCAAGAATTTAAACAAAGGTCGCCGCAATCCTTTATATCTTTGCACGTGCAGTGCATATCGGCAAACTTTTTAACGACTAAGTAGAAGGTACTTGCTTCACTATTGCTTTGTCTTAAAAGTTTACACTGTAAAAGTTTTATTCCTCTTATTAGAAGTATAAATCACATATTTATTGATGTATGTATATGTATTTATGACCTGGTCACATCTGTTTGACGATAAGCACTGCATGTGCAAAGATATAAAGGATTGCGGCGACCTTTGTTTAAATTCTTAGACACAATTATTATACACGATGATTCTTAATCCGTGATCAGGAATCATTTTTTCTAACTCAGTAATTGATGGGGATTACGTTAAAGTAGTAATTACGTGAAAACAAATTTATTTATTTTTTAGTCATGTTTTAATTTTGTGTTAAATTTTATCCTAAAATCCTTGTCACTGTACTACTACCATATCTGTTTTAATGAGGTTGTATTCTAATCTCTTTACAAAGTAATTAGCAATTGTCAATTTATGAGTAAACCTTGCCCATGACATTGTCAATCACTTTTGTCATACGCATAATAAACAAAGTCATAGTCACGGATATTTAATGAGAAAATAATAATTATTCACCAAAAATCATGACTCCGCCACATCCCTACTCAAACATGAGCGTTACGATACTGTACGTTTGTCAATACAAACGAATAGCACAAGGCGAACCCAACAGTTATTTCACAAACTTCATCCAAGCATTCCGATCCCCGGACACAATTTAATAAATCGCATGCACCAAAAATCTTCGCGACTTCGGACAGTTTACAGTGCCACAACATGCTCGAGCACCCGGACGACCTCGTCATCATCCTGACGATCTGGATCAACAAATCTAAAGATTCTTTGCTGAATGAAGATTTCGAGTGAATCAAACCAATCACAGGAACAATCAAGCGGATCTGTGTCAAGAACAACACGGTGGACATTTTGAACACTTGATATTATGTTTAAAATAATATTTTCGTTTTAGTTGGTCAGGTATGCAGTTTTATTGTTTTTATTTAATTATTAAATTGTACTGTATGAAAACAAATTGCTTTACTTCCTCAAGATTTTGCCCAGTTTAGGTAATGCACGTTAACATAATCTCCTATCAATTATGTTCGTCGTTATCAGTGTTGCACTGATAAGATAATGAGTAGATAGAAGTCTTTATTGACATAAGATCCGTCAAATTCCCGTTTCCCGCCATACTGACGGCACTTGACGTATCGTAGTTAAACTTTATACTGTAGGATGACCATGTATTAAGTGGTAATTTGTTTTAATTCGTTTTTCACTTTTAATTAATTAAACAGTGAAGAAATAACTTAAGACCTCGCCGAATAAGTTTAATTTTGGCAAAATTTTAATGTTTTTCTACTCCTGATCACGGATTAAGAATCATCGTGTAGAGGCCGTGCAACGAGATATCAGGTAACGAGATTTCAAATTCCGGTAATACAAAGCCAACGTCGTAAAAATTGCAATCACTAAACACAGCACAGGAGGAGAGGTGAAGTCGCCAACGAATAAATCGATACTAAATCATGTTTCCCATATTACTTCCAAATACGTTTTTAATAGGAGGGATGGGTTGAACTACGTCACGTCATTGACTTCTGGGAAAACTACTGCAACGTGCATATGCAAGATAACACCGCTGCTCGGTTGCATTTATTACCTGGGTGGGCGCTCGGACGGTCATTACCTTTGAAGTCTTTTGTTTGAGCAAACATGTTTTTGTCACACTAAAATTATCTATAAATTATCGTTCAGATAGTAAATGTCAAAGTTGATATACAACCTCGACATAATAATAAGAAATAGCAAGACACGTTTTGGACGTTTCCGTGAAAATGCAATGGGAAAGAATCTTTTCTAAAAACCGCCAAGATAAACAAATGTTATGTAAATACAGTTATATTAGTATGATTAAACAACTGCTTTACTTCATATAATTGAAACATAGTTTTATTACTATGAATTAATCTTAACATCACTGTTAGTAGTTACCTAAGTACCTATACAGTATACACTACAATGACCACACCATTTTATGTTAAGTATATAAAAGTACAGCAGAGAAACCTGGTTGCCTTACCCTTAAAAGAAAATGAGATATTATCGTCGATTGTAATATGAATGTAACCACCAAAATGACGAAATTGAGTTAAGTATACCGTTCGACTGCAAATTTTCTGCTCTATCGAACGGTCTATATAAAATTTTGATATCCAGGAAAAAATGTCGAATACGTTAACAAAAAGCCGTTAGCCGTGTGGTGACGGCAGTAGGAATACATTTGTCACCACCCCAACTCCTCCTGCGGGTGTCGTAAGAGTCGACTAAGGGATTTAAGTGTCACTGACCATTGTAGATTGATGATGGGCAGCAGCGTCATCATATTGGATTGGCGATCGCAGTAATGTGTCCACACACATTACTGCGATCGCCAATCCGCTTGCCCAGCGTGGTGATTATGGGCATTTACCTCCTAATGCCTCTATACGCATAGTTAATAGGAGAGGCCTACGTCCAGCAGTGGACTAACATAGGCTGATGATGATGATGATGATGACGTTAACAAAAATTTTGCCATTTTATTCGGTTTCTACGTTTTTTATTAACGTATGTAACGGTTTCAAAGAATCATAGACAATATTTTAACGTAAGTACGAATTTATAAGTAAATAAATAAATAAATATCTTGGGACATCTTACACAAATCAACCTAGTCCCACGGTAAGCTCAATTAAGGCTTGTGATGTGGGTACCAGGCGACGATATATATAATAGATAGATACATATAGATACTTAAATACATAGACAACCATGACCAAGGAACAAATATTTGTGATAAATAAATACACAAATAATGCCCTCGCCGGGATTCGAACCCGGAACCTCCAGCTTCGTAGGCAGGGTCACTACCAACTAGGCTACGGAGGCTGACAAGTACAAAATATGTCCTTCCTATTTAATGTAATCACCATATTTTTATAAATGTCAATGCTGTAAATGCCATTTGTATTGTATGGCTCATAAGCAATTCGGTTTCAATTTGTGAGTTACATTAAATTACGAAATCCACTTTTGATGATTTTCATTAAATTATTAACGTAACTCCAAATTTTTTGTAAAATATTTAACGTAAGCACCAGCCATTTCCTGAACTACAACTGTGGCCGCAGTTAGTAACTGTGCATCAAATAGACCTCTCAAAAATAAAAAAAACAAGATAAACATCATTTCAATAGGATAATTAACTAAAAAGATACAACATACTTTATAAATGTCAAATTCGTTTTTGGGCCCTCCTGAAAAATCGTCATTTGCTGGTTACATTAATTCATATTACAACTGACGTTATAATCGTACAAAGTTTGGTCAATACAAATATTGCTTGCCACCATCCATAAGGTCATCGGTTTGAAAAATGTTACAATACCAAACGACTTCAACGTGAAACAAGCTTTAAGACCGGCCAATAAAGCTTATTTGAGTCTGTCACGTAAACACTCGTAGTTTTTACAGACAGCGCCGGGCCACGGTGACCCATACCCTGAGCCATACTCATAACTTTGTATAAAAATATATTTTTCATATTTTTGAAATGTCAATATGTCTGTGTGCTTACAACACGTATGCATCTACAATTTTGTTATTTTGTCTTAAATTATACCTACAGTAAATCAAACTTGAATATTCAAGACCCCATTTTCATTAAAAAAATCGCGCTCATCATTTTATGACTAAACGTAATTTGTGAAAGTGGTTGTTAGATTCAATCACACAAATGTACTGATGACTCGCATGCGAGTCACGGGCCATGCGGAAGCGTTGAGTCATGACCCATACGCTGAGTCCTTGGCCCTGAATGGGTTTTAAGTGGTCATCGAGTATGCTGTCAAAGTAACTGTCTTGCTGACAAATAAGGTTTATTTTCGTTGTTCATTAGTAGGGATACTGGCGTGTATGTTACAATTTGATGCGAGAGGGAAGGCGTGTAAAAGGTTAACAGTAGGTACATTACTATAGAGGACGGGAAACGAAAGGTTAAAGGCCAAGTAAATATATCTAGATAGAGATACGCGGCCTGTAACCAGATTTGAGTGTTTCTCGCCGAGATTTGAGTAGTGCTTTTCTCAAACTTGCAATGAAATAAAAAATCGAAAGTGATTTTCACAGTACACAAACAAATAAGTCAAAGAACGAAACGAATTTATAAAAAAATTAAAAAACAATTTGTACGTCAATTTTTTTTTACTATTTGAGATAATCTTTTAACCGGTGATATTGACGTTAGTTCTTTTTTTTACGGTGAAATGCCAAGATGTTCTGTCACTTTACAAGTTACTTCCGGTATGTAACTTTTTAAAGCAGGTTCCTTCCGGTACATTGCAGTCCTAAGACTGCAAAGTAATTATGAAATGCTTTAGGTACATATTAAGTTCAATTATCGAACCAGCGAGATGATACTTCCTGGTTTAATTCGACGTACGTAATGCCAACATTTCATCGCATGTTTGAGAAAAATATTATTTTGAAAGTAAACCAATAAAAATGTTTGGTGGGTAATTGAATCTGCCCAGGATCGCGCCAAGTGGAGGAAATGTAGCAGGAAAGTAGACCCTGGCAAAAGCTGAGAAGGTAGGTAGAAGAGGAAGAAGATAATTGAACCTGTAGCTAGGTACTCTTGGTACGTATCTGTAAAATAGAAAATTCGTAGGAAATATACGGCGTTTTATAAACTTAATTCCAAATCTTTTCAGTACTGATGGTGGTTTTTTACGTGCTAGTGCGAGAAGTGGTGCATTATTTGCCAAGGTCGAAAAATTTTACTGAAAACCGTCGTACGAGGGAATTCGTGCGAAAAGGAAATAAGCTCGGGTTTTAATTTATCGCCACTCGTTTCGAACTGCCTTTTTCTTTCACTTGTATCGAATGTACTGTTTAGGTTCATGGGATATTACGATTATTATGTTTTTAGTAAAAGACATTGAAAATTAGGTAGTAATAGGTAGATTTTTTGCCACTGCCGGGCAAAATATTCGATGAAAATTTGTCGCACAGAATTGTTAAAAAAATTCATTGCGAAATAGGAAACAATCTGTTCTTATAATTTATGTGAAATAAAGTAAAGATTTTAAAGGGAAAACGTTACATTCAGCTACAGTAAATGGCGCAAAAAGAATGAAATAAAACAGACATCTGTAGGCCTGGCCAAGGTGTAAATCGTAAATCATTCTACTCGTACACCTACACCGAATTGTCCAAGGCCCTTAATAGTAATGTACGAATATACCAATTTTCAAACCAATCGAACATCATTATCTCTGAAAATTTCGGGTTTCTATTAGGAACTAACGCTCTATGGAGTTTTAGATCCGACGGTAGGACCCGGATGAACAGACGAACAGACAGACATGGCGAAATTATAAAGTTGACCAGGACTACTACCGCGAAAATCGAAATTCGTAAATGTCGAGGATTTTTCTGTCACTCAAACGATGGCGTCATTAGAGCGAGAGAGACAAATCCTCGAAATTTACGAATTTCGTTTTTCGCGGTAGGGCCGCTGTTTCGCAATCCCCTGATAAAATATATTGGTACGTCAAAAAAAACATTATCCTTTTCCCCAGACATTAAATATTTTTATATTATTAATATTTTTATTTTTATAATATTTTTATCTATACATATAATAAAGCTGAAGAGGGTCGAAAGTCTGTACATGGAAGATATTTACAAAAAAATGATGGAGGAGGTCTTAAAATCGATAATAGATCACATTTATGTAATTTTTTGAATTTTGGCCCTAACTCGAAGCTCGGTTTCAGCCTTCGTGGTCTTGACGCCTCACCTTTGAGCCTTGGGCCCTCAGACTCGGTTTGTTTAATTACTGCATATATTAAATGATTGGCACTATGTCTCGGTTTCGGCCATAAAGCCAGTATTTCATGAAAAATACGATCGGTCATCGGCACTGCCTGGAA
Organism: Thaumatotibia leucotreta; assembly: GCA_025490895.1. NCBI lineage: Eukaryota > Metazoa > Arthropoda > Insecta > Lepidoptera > Tortricidae > Thaumatotibia > Thaumatotibia leucotreta. Next base: position 38,104 of record JALPQI010002853.1, on the reverse strand, counting down.
CTCGCCCTTTGCAGCCTTAACGCCTCGGCTTCGGGCTTTCGGCTTAACTTACTTGAATACTGAATAAATATTATATTGAATGCTAGAACGCGTCGGGCTCGGACCACTGTTCTGTTTTCTCATAGTTCGGCCTACGACCTCCTTACTCTGTATATTTGACATGTATTTTTATTGTTTCTGTGATTGGGTCGGCCCTCCTGCTGCAAGGCCGAATTACTTGGTCCCCTGGAGTGGGTTTCCGGGCCTTCAACCCTCTGCTGGATCGGCCTTCTTCCTCCTAAATTTACACCGAACACAACACAGATCACCGAACAGCACGCGTGCGAAGTCGCGGGCACAGCTAGTTAGAAATAAAACTATGAAAACGGATAAACTCTCGTATATTAATTAACTTTAACTTCATTCCGACGTTTCGACTTTACAGGGTTCGTGGTCTGCGGGTTTATCCGTTTTCAAAGTTTTATTGCAATTACTAAAATACCTACTAATGCCATTATATGAACTCTAATTGAACTAGTTTAGCGAAAAAGATCCAGCCTCAAAAAATTGTCATTGAAAAAGAATGACTTTTGTTTTTGACAAAAGGTTGAAATTATATTGACACATTTTTATGGATAGAATCCTTTTCCACAAACTACGTCCAATTTCTCTCGTATTTTTTAATCGCATCATAGTTTTGTTGCTGACTGTACTTGTTTACTTGTTCGGAGTGGTTTTATAGATTTCTTACTTATGAGTTTTCTTCGCAGAAAGTGTCTTAGACCAAGAGATAGGCGAGATAAAATGTATTTAAAAATAATAAGTCTACATAAATTATGAATATTAGATACAGGTACCAAAGAAGAAATACCGGGTTTATTGACATCAGTCGGCCACACCAGTTTTGCTACCAGCTTACTTAAAAAAACACAACTTAATAATCACCAAATTAAAAATTTAAAAAACCGACTTCATCCGGTTTCTCCAAGATTCCCGATTTGTTTCCATCATTGGTTTCCTCAAATCCTACTTTCTGAATGCAAATTCTTGTAAATGAATGAAAATTACCAAAAGCGCCATATACATGTACCTATAACATCTGAAGAGATCCCTCGATTTCTCCAGGATCCCATCATCAGACCCCAACTTGGTGCCAATGGGACCATCACGTTCGATCACAAAAAGAAATTTTAGAATCGGTTCACTATTCTCGGAGATATCAGGTAACATACATACAACAAAAAAAAATGACTTCTCCTTTTTTTCCGGTAACCGTTCATTCAAAGACTAGTTTAATACGAATATTTTTTTATTTAAGAATAAATGTTAGGTTAATTATTTCATAAACGGTGGTATTATTATTTTATTACAATGTATTCGTACAAATAACGAATCTCTAACAGTTTTATCTCTTACGACACCCGATTTTCTTTAAGGCTGTAAGTCGTCATACTAAATGTATGGAAGCGTTTTAAGTTAGTATTTTTAATATAACCTCATCTATTTAGAAAAAGTTATTAATGTAATTTTACTCGTTGGGTTTCTTTCCATATCAGTTGGAAGTTTTCTGATATCTGTTATATTTACGGAATTATGGCCTGGCCACACTTAAAGATTACACCCTGTATATAAAATTGGCCATATCGTATTGTTTCAAGGATACTGGCGACATTTCCTCGCCGTGTCACAATGCTGGTACCTACGCTGTGCGAGGAAGTCGCCAGCTCTTCGGTCTCGAGTTAAGAATGAGAATTGTGGTATACGTAGTTATTAAAAAAAACTACAATTATGAAGATACTACCTTTTATGTATTATGTCTGTCTATTTTTTTTAAACAACATAACAACTACCATACCTATATGATATAGCATGGGACGACATGCTTTTTGCAGTTTTTCTAGTAAAATGTAGATCCTTCTTTGTTTCACGGGCTATTACGTCCCGGAATTTTGATAGGCTTGCGCGGGGATATAGATCCAACACGTAGAGGCCCTTTGGAGAAATTAGCTGTGTTGTACACCTGCTGCAAGCCATTCACGGGCACATCGATAGATATCCGTAAACCGGTCCCAGCAGGAGTATAAAGACTATTGAGAAGGAAATGGAAAAGACCAATGGGCTATGGTGATGGAGGATGGATGGATCAGAGATGGAACTATAGAAAAGAGGTCCGGACACCAGAATCCAGAATCCAGAATTTATTTGGTAAAAGTAAAATTCTTACATGTCAATTTTTATATAGGTGGGTAGGTATGTAATTACAATTAATAGATGTCATTTTACAATAATAGTCGGTACTTAGGTTTAAAATGTATACAATAGGTATTAAATATTATGTTTATACAATATAAAGAAAACAGCGCTGGGTCAGTGATCTTTACCGTAATATATTTGTAAAGTCATTTATGCAATAATATGCCCTTTCAATAAGTAGTTGTTTTAATTTAGATTTAAATATTTGGGCTGTTTTAGAGTCTGTTATGCAGGCTGGTAATGAGTTATAGATGAGTGGTCCCATGATGCTGAGTGAGTGTCGTGACTTGGCGAGTCGTCGCCGCGGTACGATGAGCTGGGGACGTCTGCGCGCGGGGGTGTCGCGGGTTTGGGCGCTGGGTTTATACTTATCAATATTAGTCCTAACGTGCATACAAGCAGCCATAATATATACGCACGGTAAGGTAAGTATCTTATGTTTCCTAAATAGTTCTTGTGCCGGATGACTAACAGGTTTTCCGTCAATTATACGCACGGCTCGTTTTTGCATACGAAACATTCTGTCGCGATCAGCAGCTGTGGCCCATAGATCCACGCCTTGAATTAAGATCGAATGAAAATACCCAAAATATGCTTTCTTGAGATTCTCAATCGATAGGCTAGGGGCCAATCTCGACAGAGCATAACATGCTGAAGCCAGTCGATCACAAGTCAACGCAATGTGCGGAGCCCATGTCAGCCCGGCGTCAATTGTAAACCCGAGGTACTTTGAAGTGCCTACTTGTGGGATTTGAGTATCATTTAATACAATGTTTAGACTTCTTTTTATTGTATTTTTTAGCTGAAAATGAATAATATTTGTCTTATCAAGGTTTAGCATCATACCGTTAGCAGAAAACCATTTATCGATTTCATTTATCACCTTACAGAGGTCAGATTTTAAGTTTTCGAAACTGTCAGCATTAACTATAATGCAGGTATCGTCGGCAAACATAACGTATTCTACACCGGTACAAGCAGTTATTATATCATTTACTAGGATTAGGAATAGGTAGTTTCCGGCGACCGCGCCCTGCGGGACGGCACTGTCACCCGTTGACACCAGGTCTGACCTGGAGTTCCGAACATAAGTGCACTGCTTCCTGTTTTGTAGGAAAGACGCAAACGTTTTGTGAAGTGAGCCTGTAATACCATACTGTGACAACTTATTCAAGAGTAGAGGGTGGTCAATCATCTCGAAGGCGCGCGACAAGTCGCAGAAGATAGCGGCGACCTGCCGCGCGTCCTCGAGGTGGCCCAGCACTCGCCCCACCACGTCGCGCACGGCGTCACATGTGGATCGGCCGGGTTGGTAGGCGTATTGTTGTTTATTTAATAAACTATTTTCGGTAAAATGTTTCATCAGTGTATTACTAATCAGTCGTTCGAAAATTTTCGATATTATTGGGACAAGTGATATCGGCCGGTATGACTTGGGTAAAAGCACTTCACCTTTGCCTTTATATACGGGCTGCACCTTTATTAATTTTAAGATATCGGGGTAGACCCCGGCGGTTACACATTCATTAAATAATAATAGTAGCAATGATATAAGTGATGGTGGTAGGCAATCAATGATATGTGTAGACATATCATTTATGTCCTTAGAGGTTTTTCTTTTAATTATTTTACATGTTAATATCATTTCGCTTAGAGTGAACGGGGTGAAAATTAATTTAGGAGGGAGTTCATTTAGGTAAGTTGATAGGTATTTGAGCGCAGTGGGTACGCAGGGCTTGGAGTTGTTCGCATTTGTTTCAACGTAGTACCTATTCAGGTGCGCGGCCGCCGAGGCAGCCCGCGCGTCGGCGCAGTCGCCCGCAGACCTGCTAACGAGAATGTCGATCGCGCGGTTCCCTTCTTTGTTATTTTTACAAGTTTCTTGTGAAATGACTCGCCATATGCTACGACACATATTATCGGTATTTTTTGAAATTTGATTGTTTATATAGGTTCTACGAACGTTTTTTAACAAGGCCCAATATAAAGGTTCCGTCCTCATAAGATCAGACAATGACTCAGCATCATTAGGGTTTTGGGAAAGGGTCATCTTTAGGTTACAAATATGTTTCCGTTTAGTTTTTACGAGATCAGTGACCCACGCGTCGCGGGACATTTTTACAGGATGGTATTTTATCGGAAAATGTACATCAAAATAATATTTTAAAACATTTATTACGGATTCCAATTTTTTATTAGGGTCATTGTTTTTATTTATAAGAGAGTCCCAGTCATACATATCAAGATCTCTAGTAAAAGTTTGTTTCTTGGATTGTGAGAAATTTCGTTGTAATGTATGAGATTTTGAAGTGTTTTTATTAATAATATTTATACCAATGCTAACAGATAAGTGATCGGATAAGTTCATATCATTACAGTATATATTTATTATGTCAGACTTAGCTATATTAGAATAAGCATGATCAATACAGGTTTTAGAGGTACTCGTTATTCTAGTCGGTACATTCACGAGGCTCCTAAATCCACTTAGCTTAATAGTTTCATTCAGATTTTTTGTAATTTTACACTTAATTAATAAATCAATATTTATGTCACCCAATATTATAACTTTGTTATTTTTAATAGCAATTAAATTTAATAATTCGTCAAGCTTCGATAGATATACATCTACATCACCATTTGGCGGCCTATAAATGCACACTACAATTAGGTCAAGGCCAATGCATTCAATGGCACATGCTTCGAACTGCATTTCGATAGATAAGGCCGTCACTTCCTTGCGCTCCATGGCCAGTATGTCTCCGCCAACGTAGATACCTACCCCTCCTCCCATGCGCGAGGGTCGGCAGTAATGGGCTCGAAGATGGTAATTTTGAATGTTTACTGATCCGATCATTTTTGAGTCAAGCCAATGTTCAGATAAGCATAATATATCGATGTTTTCGCGTAACTGCAGTTCACTTTCCAGCTTATAAGTTTTGTTTGTCAGTCTATTTATATTTTGATGAAGCACGTTGAGTTTTTTAGTACTACAATTCACTTGTATTTGTTTCACCGGGAGGTTTGGGCTCCCGGCGTCGCAGAAAGGGCCGCCACTCAGAAATGCTTGTATTTATAGGCCATGCAGAGGGCGAGAGAAACTTGTCGTAGACTGTTGACGGGATACCAATTTTGAAAGAGTTGTAGTTGTCGCGTTTTGATTGAATTTTTTCTACACTGTATTCAACACCATCTTGAATATTTTTTAGATGATTTATTAGACTCTCAGGTGTTGTATTTTTCGTGAAAAAACAGCCATGAAGATATTTAGGGATATCGACTCCTTTTACTGATGAGTCGGTTGCTGATCCTTTTAACATTATGGTTGATTTTAATTGTTTACGGTGATTACGCCGATTATGAACAGTTTGCCATATGTTTTCGTTTTTTTCGTTATCAACCGTACTCAATGGTGTACTCGTGATGGATCGGTTTGGTTCGGGAGTTGTGCATTCCGTTACGATGACGTCGTTCGCTTCGGTTTCGATCCGCTTTCCGACAGCGGCTGCAGCGCTGGGCTTAGTGCGCAGAGCGGCGGCTGCATTTAGACGCGCTTGACGTACAGGTCGCTGCAGCGCTTTTGGGGCTGATGCAGCGGGCGCAGGCGATTCGCGGGAGTCGCGGGTAGCCGTAGAATTTTGACCAACGACATCTGTATTTGGTTGGTTAATCACCTTAATTTGAGACTGAATTATTTGGTTTTGCTCCGTAATTATAGTTTCAAGCGCACTCACTTTGTTCACAAGCAATGTCACCGTCTTTTGTAACTCACGTATCGCGGTTTCTAAAGGTTTATTTGCCATTATGACAACGTTTACGATTTATAATGCACAGGGCAATAGCACAGAGGTAATCCGACTAAGAGTTGATCATAGACTGATACCTGACATAACAATGATTTCTCTTTGCTATCGATGCGAATATAGATAATATAAATGTTGATAATTTTATAAATAATTATTTGCATAAATTATTTGTATTTGTATTTAGATAATTATTAATAATGGTTGCTCTGAGACTATAATCTTTTTTAGCTTTCTAGGAAATTGAGATTGCAGCGTGATCAATCGGAACAAGAAGAGTCGTTGAATGAATGCATAATTTACCTCTCAGACTGCTTTTTGTGTAGGTAATATATTATATAAAATTAGTTTTTTTTGGAATAGCTATGTATGTCAAAAGGCTGTGGGAATACTATTTTCTCAAACATGCGATGACATATTCACTCATTCAAATTGTTAACTCGAGACCGAAGAGCTGGCGATATTCTCGTACAGCGTATCAGCATTGCAGTACGGTGAGGACTTGCCGCCAGCATCTCGGTATAATGCTATAAGGCTAATTTAATATGAAGGGTAGATCAGCTAGGTTAGGTATTGACATTTAAGACATAACTAGAAAAATACATTAAACTCAATAATTTATTTTCCATTAATATGGCCTAAGAAATAGGGGTTTAAAATGAATCCTGTATATTTGTTGTTTCTTTTGTGTTCCCACTAGATACCACTAGGAAGGGGAATAGTTCATTACGACACAAGTGCGAAAAACACGAATTTCGTTTTTGCACGTGTCTCGTATGACGTTTTTTAGTACAGATGGCCCTCCGAAGTTTTGGACCTGACGTAAAATGACCCACTTCTCGCACTAAAGCCTAAAAAGTACACCATCTTTACTAAAAATTATATTTTTCCTAACTAGTGCGCAAAAACGAACTTTGCGCACGCTTCGCGCGCGGTAATTTCTCTTTTAGACGCACTTGTGATGAAAAAAATCGTCCCTTACACGTGCAAAAACTTTTTTTTAACTCGGGTGATTGTCGCCCTCGTTTCACTCGGGCCCCAACTTTCACCCTCGCCGAAGAAAAGTTTTCTCGCACTAGTTAGGACATGTACTATTAATCTCTTCTCGTAGTCCTGAGTCTAAAAAGAATTAAAAAATGTTATAATATAATACATAATATAAATGTGACATTAGGTCACGTGGTCAAATTTCCACGCAAAATATTATTAATGAAAATGTTATTAGAAACAACTTTTAAACCAAGATTTAGGAGGTGCCTAGGAAATGTGTGAATTATTATTTTTAAACTAAACTACCTAGCAATACCGTAATGAAATACATGGCTGACACTGAGCAGGGCCCGACATGCTCTTGGCCGGCTTTTTCAAATTTTGACGTCTCCCGTCCGACCTTGATTATTAATAAAATTGTGTTTGACTAAGAATATTTCTCAAATTTACAATTTTATTTTAAAATAAGTGTGTGGTTGTTGAAAAAGTATTATATGCAACATTGTTTAACTGTTAACTCTTAATAGGTTAGGTATACTAACCTTCGACGTGCACAGTAAGCCACTGAAATTACACCCAAGGGCCCTACGCTTATTCAATATAACGTTCTCATATTACGGCACCCTATAGACTGCTTTCCTTCTAAAGTACCTAACTACATAAAACACTTAAAGTATCACATAACGGCATTTACTATTTCTCTTGACATTGCCGAAAACGTTAGCGAATTGTTGAAATTGATATAAAGCTCGATATTGTGTTAGTTCTGTTAATAATTTATTCCAAAATATTAGACACAAGACCAAGTGGCCGAGCGGTACACGGTGCAGGCATCAGCCGCGAAAGCTGAGCACGTTTGTTCGATTCCCACCTCGGACGTTGGTGATCTTTGTCGTTTTTAGGGTTCCGTAGACAAAATGGCAAAAACGGAAACCTTATAGTTTCGCCATGTCCGTCTGTCCGTCTGTCCGCAGCATAGCTCAGTGGCCGCTTGTACTAGAAATCTACAATTGGGTACAGGTATACATATTAATCATGGGTGCGCCAAAGTACTTATAAAATTGCAACTTAGATTATTGGAACTCCGAAAATGTTTCTTATACAATTTAACATCATAATGATCGATATTTAGAAGTAATCTTTGTTCATAATCATCATCACTTATAATTATTTATGTTCATAATGTTGTTTTTCATATATATTATTAGTACTAAGTTACTAACTTTTATGTTTATATAATTTTTCACTATATTTAGTTTATGCTATATACTCTAATATTATATTTATTTTTATCTATACTGGTTTTATGCATGAATTATTGTTGTTTAATTAAATGTAAATCGTCCTTTTACTGTAAACACTAGCTACGTGGCAGAGTACCTACTGTACTAAACATTTTAGCTTTTTGCTCATATTTTTTGATGACTCTTCTTTGATTTTATTTATAGCAGCATGGACCTGTAATAATACATTCAAAATAAGGAACTGACGACAACAAAAATGGGAATAAGTTACGTCTACTTTTTCTGTCACCCCATTAACTGGTTAGGTTAACAATAATGTGTGTTATTATTTTTAGCACTTTTCACTATTGGATTAGGTTAGGTTAGGTTAGTTTGTTGACAAGGCGCGAAGCGCCCAACAACGCGGAATAGGAGCTCTGCGAAGCAGAGCTCCGTCGACTTGTGTGTCATCCCCACTCGTTAAATGGTTAAATATAATGTATGGACAACAATCTATGAACACGTTTTTAAGGGAACAACAATTCATGCGAACGACATTTAAACGGCCTAAGAATAAACTATGTACTACCTTCCACATCAATATTTTTACATTTTACATACTCTCTAAATTCATAAAACCGTGTGCGTTCCGATTTACGTTTACCGCGAATATGTATCAAATATATTATTGCGAAAATGATTATAAATAAAAAAAATATTTCAAGTAACTTTATGGGTATCATCATCATCATCATCATCATATCAGCCGAAAGACGTCCACTGCTGAACATAGGAAAGATTGCCACAATGACCGGTCCTGCGCCACCCGCATCCAGCGGACTCCTGCGACCTTCACCAGGTCATCGGTCCACCTTGTGGGGGGCCTACCCACGCTACGCCTTCCGGTACGTGGCCGCCACTCAAGAACCATCCCGCCCCAAGGGCCATCGGTTCTACGCGCAATGTGCCCCGCCCACTGCCACTTCAGTTTAGCGATTCGGAGAGCTATTTCGGTTACTTTGGTTCTGCTGCGGATGGTCTCATTTTTAATCCGATCACGCAGAGAGACTCCTAGCATAGCCCTCTCCATTGCCCTTTGGGTGACTTTGAGCCTTCTTATGAGACCCATTGTAAGCGGCCACGTTTCAGTACCGTATGTCATCACTGGCAACACACACTGATTAAAGACTTTCGTCTTCAAACACTGCGGAATATTGGACGAAAATATGTGTCGTAGCTTCCCGAACGCTGCCCAACCGAGTCGGATTCGACAATTGACCTCTTTCTCGAAGTTGGACCTACCTAACTGAATAGTTTGCCCTAGGTATATATATTCGTCTACAACTTCGAGTGTAAAGTCTCCGATTATTACGGGAGTTGGTGCTACATGGGAATTCGACATGATTTTCGTCTTATCCATGTTCATCCTAAGACCAACTCGCTCGGAGGCTTTACTGAAGTCAACGAGCATAGTACTTAAGTCCTCCAAGGTCTCAGCCAAGACTACTATATCGTCAGCGAATCGAAGGTGAGTGAGGTACTCGCCGTTTATGTTGATACCCAGCCTTCTCCAGTCCAGAGTCTTAAAGACATCCTCCAGTGCAGCGGTAAACAGCTTAGGGGAGATGACATCTCCTTGCCTAACTCCCCGCTGCAGCAGAATAGGCTTCGAGCTCTGGTCTTGGAGTCGGACTGACATTGTGGCGCTCTCGTATAAACACTTCAACACCTCGATATAGCGGTAGTCGACTTGGCACCGTTGGAGTGGCTGTAGTACTGCCCATGTTTCGATCGAATCGAAGGCTTTCTCGTAGTCCACAAACGCTAAACAGAGGGGCAGGTTATATTCTTCGGTCTTCTGTATAACCTGGCGAAGCGTATGGATGTGGTCTACGGTACTGAAGCCTCTTCGGAAACCGGCTTGTTCGGGAGGCTGGAAGTCATCAAGCCTGCGTGCAAGACGATTCGTAATGACTCTTGAAAACAGCTTATAGACATGGCTCAGAAGTGAGATGGGTCGGTAGTTCTTCAATAAAGCGTTGTCACCTTTTTTGAAGAACAGTACCACCACACCTCTGTTCCATGCCTTTGGCGTTCTCCCTTCCAGTAAGACGGAATTGAACAACTTCTGAAGGGCCGTAAGGATCGGTTTACCACCCGCCTTCAGAAGCTCAGTTGTAATTCCGTCCTCCCCAGGCGCCTTGTTATTTTTGAGCTGTTCAAGAGCCATTCTAATCTCGCACAGGCTGATGTCCGGGATATCTTCTGTATAGTGTCGGGTCAGTCTAGCTCTGAGGTCTTCCGCTAGATCAACTTCGGGTCTGCTAGTTGACGTGTACAGCTGTCCATAAAAACCCTCTATCTCACTCAGCAGCTCAGATCTGGATGTGACGATTCTACCATCCTCAGTCTTTAATTTGGCGAGCTGGCTTTGCCCAACAGACAGATCCCTTGCAAAAACTTTAGAGCCCTTGTTCCGCTCGATGGCTTCTTCTATACACTTGGTACGGAATTGGCGCATATCGCGTTTGAGGGACTTAGAGATCTGTCTGTTGAGCTGCCGGTATAAATTCGCATCAACTGAGGATTGTAGAACCAGTTCACTCCTTTTTTCCATTAGCTTCTGAGTGGAGTCTGAGAGCTTTCTGGTCTTATTTGTCCGCTGGGCCTTAAAAAACTTAGACCCAGCGCTATGGACAGCTTCCACAAACCCGTCGTTGAATACGTCCACGTCATCACCTAGGCAATCGAAACGGTTTTGGAGTTCCAGCTGAAAGCTCTCGGGGTTTTGGAGATGGAGTGCAGGACGGAGCGTAGACTTCATCAGTCGCGAGCGTTCTAGCTTAGGACATATATTCAACGTGCCTCTTACCAGGCGGTGATCGCTACCGGTTTTAACCGTACTGATCACAGAAACATCGTTGAATATATGTCTCTTCGTCGACATGATGAAGTCGATCTCGTTTTTAGTTGCACCGTCGGGACTCATCCAAGTCCATTTTCTGTGCTCGCGTTTCTTAAAAAAGGAGTTCATCATGTAGAGTCCCTCCTTCTCCATGAAACCAGCCAGCAGATGGCCCCGGTGGTTCCGACGTCCAACCCCAAATTGCCCCACCCTCAGTTCGTCACCATCTCTCTTGCCCAGTTTCGCGTTGAAGTCCCCCATAACAACGGTGAAATAGGTTCTGGAGCTATGCATGGCTTTTGAGATATCATCATACATAACCTCCACCTCGTCGTCGGAGTGTGTCGAAGTCGGCGCGTACACCTGTATGACCTTCAGCGAGTATCTTCCAGATACTCTGAGTATAAGGTACGCCACCCTAGCCGACACACTCTCGACCTTCACCACGTTGTTTACGAGGGACTTGTGGACGATGAACCCGACACCTCCCTGGGACTGTTGGTCGCCCTCCCGGAAATAGAGCAAGTTGCCGGACTTTAGGATTATCGTGTCCTTGCCCTCTCTTCGGACTTCTGACAATCCCACAATGTCCCAACGCAACTTGCTCAATCCTTCCTCCAGTTCCACTAACTTTTCGTCGGTCCGCAGTGTACGTGTGTTGTACGTTGCCAGGGCCAGAGGTCGTTGGTGGTGGTAGCCGGATCTTTGCCGGAGATTCTTAGCACCCCTGACCCCGCTAGCACCCTGGCCGCTACCATAACCAGGGCACCGGGGGTCGCCGGAACCTCGGGGCCGCGGCCTTTTTTGTGCTATCATTTTGGGGGGTAACTTTATGGGTATAGAATAATCTATTTGACGCCTTTGGGTGGATAAAAATTCGAAATAATAATCGTTATGAACATTGTACGTAGAAATATAATTTTTAGTAAGAAAAAAAGTATGAGATAAAATTTTCGGAGTAATGATGATTATTAGTAAAAAACGGTATTAGTAAAAATTTTCGAAGAAAAAATTGAATAAGTGCCAATATGGACCCATTAATCATGCCACCAAAGTGGTAGAATAAAAACAAGAAAAAAAACTTTTAAAACGTACCTCCCCAACTGGTGAAGTGGGGATGTTTTTTTATTTGCTGTAATCCTATAGTGTGGGCTATCATTAAATAGGTCTCTTAAAAATAATAAGTGTCTTAAAAATGTATTTTTCTAAAGTCAATATTTTCGGAGATAATCGCTCCAGAAGAAATTGTTCAATCCTTTAGTCGACTCTTACGACGCCCGAAGGAGGAGTTGGGGTGGTGACAAATGTATTGTTACTGCCGTCACCACACGGCACACACACACGTCGCCAACAAGATTGATTTAATTAATATCATTATAATTTTCCTTTGGTTTTCTCACCATTTATTAATGTAAAAGTCACATTTTGTTTAAATAGTACTTATACGAAATACGAATGTTCATGTTACTCGCGGGCGGAATCTTGAATAGGTTGTAATTGCAACCTTCTTTTATTTTATGTTTAAAATAATGCGATAGAAATAATTATAAGAAGCCGTTGTTTATTTTATACAACATTTAATAATTAGCTTTGTTACTTAAATTTGATAATTTTGTAACTTAATTTAATATTTGAGTAGTTTGCTTGATTTCATGTTTAGTGACGGCCAGCGCCACTGGTGGCGGTTTTTAAAAGTTTAGGAATTCAAACACGTGAGAGAGTGATGTAAACAGATTATAACTTTTACGATGAACAGAAAATATTGTAATAATATAAAAACAAATTGGAAGACTGAAAATGTGTTTCTTTTTAATTTCTGTGGTGGGGGCATAAGCCTCCATCACATTATACTAATTCTTTTATATACCTGGAGAAAAAATTGTGATCATTTATCTTATCTGACAGATATTATTATATTTCTGAAACAGGCCGATAATGGTTATGTAGGCACAAGGAACATGGAATTCCTACGGCAGCTAAAGATCTTCGCACACCCACTATATCAAACTCCACACCCACTCGACTCAAGTCTAATCATTGAAATTTAAACCAAGTGTCATATGTTCAAGGTTTAATTTCAAAAAATGATATTAAAGTAGTGTACGACGAGTGGCCTACCCATCGTGCACTAAAGATCAACCCCGACTCGTTTGTCACGCAACGACCACACGTTGTCCACGCAACGACTATGCGTTTGCGACTGACGTGTATCGAGCAACCATTTTCATTGCCCACTCATTGACACCGCATTGTCCACTAGTGACCATTGGGTGGATCAACTAGTTGACTACTCATCGTGAGTGTGAGTCGAGTTGCTGCCGCGTTGGAGTGGAGTTGTTATAGTGTGCGAAGACCTTTACTATAATACAATTCGTACATTTCACAGATGTTCAGATTGACGCCATTAAATATTCTTTAATTATTACTTTTTAAATATTTGTGCGGTACCCAAGACGTTGACAAATATCCGTTTAATAACCTTCAAAACTTTCTAGAACAATAATCCAACAATTTCCTCGAAGAATTTGCAAAGCAAACTGAGCATTAGAATGTTGTATTTCGTCGTGGCTAATGTTAACTTGATTTTGTTTTAAAAGGAAACAGTAATGCAATTTCTTGACCAAATTACTCGCCGAATTTTTTGTGTAACAATTTATGGAATGTGGCTGGAAGTCTGTTCAAAACTCCTCGTCAAAAGAAACGTTGTTGTTACTATTTTTGTAAAGTCGAGAGTATAAAAATGGGATCATGAACTATGGATTTGGTGTTTTTGGTAATAAACTTTGGCTGGCCCCTAATTTTATTATTTAAATAGTAGCTTCGTTATTTATTTATTTTTGTTTTCTACAGTTCACCGTGTAATAATAGTATTTTATGCAGCCCTTGCTTTATGAGCAAACCCCGGATGACGGGAGCAAAAATGCACTTGTCACTAGTGCTTAGTTAAATATCGACTATTCTATCGACATCCATACCAACATTTTATGAATTAGAAATGTATTGATCAATAGTAATTTATACAACCGTACGTAATCACAGGCATTGCGATCTAAAATTGATAAACAATATTATGTCAATAATACCTAGTACCATATAACAGTTACAAAACCAAAATTAAAGTCTAAAAACCTGTTTGAATATCGTTCAAAAGTTCAAAGTGCACTTATTAAGATAACTTTTACATCCTCAAGGCGAAATTATTCACAAGAAATATCAGAATGTGTAGATTAAAAAAGTTGGTGGTTTCAATTTTAAAAATCTTATATAATTTGATATCTGGAAAAGAAGTGGAACTACTAGGGAAACATAATAAGTATAATCTATAAATTTCAAATTAAATAATTGTTCATATGGATGTCGATACAATAGTCGATATTTCATCAAGCACTAGTGAAAAGTTAATTTTTGCACCCGTCGTCGGGGGTTTGCTTATGAGAGGTTAAAAAAGGTGAGTGGTGTGGATAACAATTTGAAGCGAAGCCGAAAATTGTTATTAAAGACGACACGAGCATTTTTTTACTCAATTAAACAATGTTCCATACAATACAATAGTTTTTCTACGACCACACATTTCTCAAAATTACAATTTTATTTTCAAATAAAATAAAATTGTAATTTTGAGAAATATTCTTAACACATTTTTATTAATCATCAAGGTCGGACGGGAGACGTCAAAATAAAAAAAACGGCCAAAAGCATGTCGGGCCATGCTCAGTGTAGGGTCCCGTAGTTATTCAAAAACGGCTGGACCGATTATATTCGAAATAGTTTTATTTTAAAGTACTCTATAAGCCCACATTCGATTTTATTTTCATAGTTTTTGGACCACGGGATCAAAAGTTAGAGAGGAGGAGGACAATTTTTTTTCTTCGGGAGCGATAATCTTCGAAAATATAAACATTAGAAAAAAATAGTACATTCCGACACAAGTGCGAAAAACATGAAATTCGAAACGAGTGGCGATGTTTTAAATCGACACGAGTTACGAATTTCGTTTTTGCACGTGTCTCGTACGACGTTTTTTAGTGCAGATGGCCCTTCGAAGTTTTGGACCTGACGTAAAATGCCATACCTGGGATAACTGGGGGCAAGTTATAGGGATTTGATATCGATTAAAAAGATGTCGATATAATTATAATAAAAGATGTGCTTATTGAACATTCTCGATTACAGTACAAAGGTTCAATGTCATAATTATCTGATATCGGGCCTCTTCAGATAGTAAAATCTAGTATGCTGATGTCATTTTAATCAAAATGACAATTTAAATATTGATATTTTAATATTAATTGTATATTTTGAAAACTATTCTAAAATAAACGTGCAACTAGCCGCTTAAAGTAATTTTTTATTTTAATTGAAGAGTAAGTACCGAATATTTATTTATGCCGAATAACATTTTGACGTTGTCATTCACAGTAACATCGATATATTTTTAGTCGATAAAATATTTTGCTACATCACTTTCGTATAAATGCCCCGAGTTGTCCCAGGTATGAAAATGACACACTTCTCATACTAGAGCCTAAAAAAAGACACCATCTGTACTAAAAACTTTCTTTTGAGTCCCTTATTCTTTTTAAGAGACCTATTCAATGATACCCCTGTAAGGCAGGGGCTTAAAGGTATGTTCACGACTCTGTAAATGACAAATAAAAGTACGGAAGTATAGAAAAAGATTTTCCATGCTGTTAATTGATTATTTTTCTTAAGCAATTTTCAATAATAAGCCTTGAAAACAACCCGAAAAATTTTAACCACGCATTTTTGATGTAAAACAAAAAAAATATTATATTGTCATTTTTGGCAAAAAAAAATTTTTTTTTTAATTGTTTTTAATTTTTGTATGTATTTTAACATAAAGAGTAGGTAAATGTTATTCATAAAACTAGCACTTACAATGAGTGTTAAGGTTTTTTTTACAAAAACCTAATTTTTTAAAGGTTCTCACTTTTTGTCATCTATTAATGAGGTTAGTGAGACTATTCTCCATAATGGCACCAACGCCGTTAAAAAGACCTTTCGTACTGAGTTACAGATAGAAAATATGTTTTTTTTAAATTGGTAATAACTCTGAAACTAGGCGATATCCAGAAAAGTTTATTCGACATTATAGATTCTAAATGTGGTCAGGAATACACTGTTTAAATCTTTCGGGTTATAAGAGACCACGGTGTATGCTGCCGGTTCATATGTTTGGAATACGTATTTTATGACAGTAGGTACCTAGTTTTATGAGATAGAGATCCAAAAATAATACACATAATTAATTGTATGGAAAATAGACTTTCCTTAAAATCGTCCATACAAAACGCCAATTATGCCCATAATTCTGAGTACAAAAATGTCCAAAACATAAAAAAAAGTTTGGAGGAAAACTTTAATACCCGTCAAAAGATGACCATTTGATGCCGTACGGGTCTTACGTGAGCAAATAAAATAATAAAAAAAAAAAAAACAATAAAAAAAAAACTTTTTGTGCAAAAGACTTGTTTTTTTTTTTAAATAAAGAAATATAAATATTTTTGGACATCTTTACACAAATCGACCTAGTCCCACGGTAAGCTCAATTAAGGCTTGTGATGTGGGTACCAGCCGACGATATATACAGGGTGGAAAGGGACGACGTTCCATCCCGCTACCGACCGAGTCTACCAACCATTACGATGAACTTTCAGTATGGGACCAACATCGAAAGCGTACATGGAAAATTGACTTTTCCATACTATTGAACTCTAACTAATCACTCACTTTGTATGAGGGGTTAATTTTTTTTTTTAATATTTCGATGTGGGACCACCCATACTGAAAGTTCATCGTAATGGTTGGTAGAATCGGTGGGTAGCGGGAAGGAACGTCGTCCCTTTCCACCCTGTATTACAGATAGATACATAATAGACACTTAAATACATAGACAGCCATGACCAAGGAACAATTATTTGTGATAAATAAATATACAAATAATGCCCTCGCCGGGATTCAAACCCGGAACCTCCAGCTTCGTAGGCAGGGTCACTACCAACTAGGCTACGAAGGCTGACAAACTTACTTATAGGTGCCACGAAGTTAGTATCCGTGTACTTAACTGAATTATAGTCAGGTATTAATAGAATCCAGTTGTAAACCGGATTGTATTCAAGTGTTCAGAAATGATTTGTTCCCCTAGGGTAAAGGCTGTTTGGAGTTAATTAATATTGGCCTTGCCTAACTTGCGTAAGCGTTCCGCTGCCAAGTTCCGACCCGAGGAGATATTTGTGGTTCTTACACACTACGCCGAAAACACAATTCATTACCAAGTTCAATTTGAATATTAACAGACCAAAGGGACGCATGAAAAAAAAAATACATAGTTAAGGACTTATCATCATCATCATCAGCCTATGACATAGGCCTCTCCTGGACATAGGCCTCTCCTATTAACTATGCATATAGACGCATTAGGAGGTAAATGCCCATAATCGCCACGCTGAAGTGTCACTAACCATTATTTGATGAAAGATTGATGACGGGCAGCAGCGTCATCATAGGGGACACATTACTGCGACCTCCAAACCGTTTGCCCTAAGGACTTAATAAAAGAAAATCACGATTGGGTCAATTGTTTTACGAAAGTTAGTCATACAAACTATATGGTATACTCTTTTTACAACAACCTTCGGCACTAGTAAAACGGGACAAATTTGGAAGATATCTTCCAAATTTGTCCCGGTTCCAGGTTTGTATTTAATTGTTGAATGCTCACAGAAAAAAAATTGTCGCCTTTTGGCAAAAGTTGTTACCTACACAAAATTTCGTAACTTCTTAACTACGACGTTAAATTTCATTTAAATAAATAAATAAAATAAATATCTTGGGACATCGTACACAAATCGACCTAGTCCCACGGTAAGCTCAATTAAGGCTTGTGATGTGGGTACTAAGCGACGATATATATAATAGATAGATACATATAGATACTTAAATACATAGACAGCCATGACCAAGGAACAAATATTTGTGATAAATAAATACACAAATAATGCCCTCGCCGGGATTCGAACCCGGAACCTCCAGCTTCGTAGGCAGGGTCACTACCAACTAGGCTACGGAGGCCGACAAAATTTGTTTTATTAAAGGCCTTTTTTCAAGTTCAAATTCAAAATTATTTATTTCGACCAACAAGGATCATATTAAAGTTAATTTTGTATTTTTTTGCAATCCCTAAAGGTTTATTTGTATTGTCGATTCACGGGTATAAAAACGGTAAGACTATTTCAGTTCACTGCTGGACATAGGCCTCTCCTTTTACCTTTGCGTAAGGATGCATTAGGAGGTAAATGGTAATAATCGCCTCGCTGGCCAAGCGGATTGACCTGCGACCATAACATGGACGTCTGATGCCAGCTCAAAAATGCCCCCAAACACAATTGCTCAATTGTGCCAAGATGGGCAGGCCATAGTGCTTTTCTTAAACACCGTGCATATTTCGGCGCAACGCCTTCGACAAATGTTTATATGATATTTCCAATCAAAACTTTGACAGACCAATCACAAATATTTTTAAATGGCGGTCTAAGTTTTTATAGGTTGATATTGAATATTAATTACCGTGATGCATTGAAGAGGGGGTGACATTTGTCAACTAAAATTCAGGACCTTTTTTACGTATAAGTATAACGTGCGGCTTCCATGTTTTATTTGTTCGTAGGGATTGACGGTCGCAGTAGTGTGTACACTAAGATACCTTGATAAGTTGATAAGGTTGTTGCCCATCAATCTTCAATAAGTGTGCGCTTACTGACATTTCATCCATTCCATTAGTCGACTCTTCCGCCCATGGGGTGGTGACAATTGTATTTTTATAGCAATCACCACTCAACTGTAATATCACTGTAACGTATGGTTAATAGACCATATATCAGTGATATTGGTTCCACCAGGTGGTAAGCACCTATGTCATGCTATTGCAGTAGACTCTGTTATCCTATTGTATCTGACAAAGTTTTATCTAAATAATAAGCATTTTTCTTTCGTCAAAAGGGGCAAGAACACATACCTATTATGTCTAGTTTCCGTGAGTCTCACGTGACAAGGACTTCGAAAAATAATGAACCAGACCAACACTATTATTTGTGATCTCTCTTATTCATACTTTGGGAAAATAATCGAACTAAATATTTCGATAAGATCATGTTGGTAGTGCAAGTAAAATATTATCTAAGAATTCGTATTCAAAACGTATATTTTCTATGGAAAAAATAGGTCCTACAATATGATCTACTTACTTTTACAGATGGTGACTGTTAAAACCAGAGATCGTACGATTTCCAGCATTTTTGGTGTAACTTCACATCCCTTATTGAACTACACTGCACCAAAAATGCTGGAAATCGTACGATGTCAGGTTATAAGGTATAACCATAAAATGCTCATTGAATTTGAACTCTTAACACATTGCAGTACTGTCATCCTCATAACTAGGTACGTACTTAGGTAGGTCTGACGAAGGTAACAAAAAGGAAATCTAGGGTAGGTACCTTATGTATATACACCGTGTTTTTATTGATTTCCGTTAAATTAAAGGGAAGCTTATTTAGGTCAAAAATAATCAGTTTGTCTAAGAAACTAGTATCTTAACTCTTACTGTTATTGAGTTATTAAAAAAATAAGTTTTATGACTGAACAAGTGTATTGCAACCTTTATTATATCCTAATGAAACTTATTTTGACATGTGCTGTCAGTCAGCTGAGATCTTATTCTTAAGGTTCTCTCACACTTGCTATTTCAATTATTATGTATGAAAACGAAAAAAAAAATTTTTTTACAAATTAAACAAAAGCTGATATACTAGGCAACTTCTATTAATGTCCCAAATAAGCTGTCCTATTTAACGGAAATCAATAAAAACACGGTGTATAATTTAAGTACCACTGTAACCCGTTCAAAGGTATTCATCATAGTTCTAAACTCAATAATAATAACACAACGAGTACATGAACCAATACAAAATTGAAAATTAAACGTACCTATTCCATAAATAATTGTGAATATTTGGCAAAGTAGATTTTAAATAGGTATTCAAATCCTCTATAACTGTAACGAATCGTCAGATTAGACGCGAAACTGTTGCGAGTGATACATTGCAACATTACTTTGCCAGTAACTTGAATTCATTAACTACATCTAAAACAGTTTCATTTGTTCGCCGTTCTGTGAGGTAGTAAGGTACAGAATAGGTTTAGTTTTAAAATGTAGTTAGGGCGTTAATGTTTAGAAAGGTGAAGTTGCATCCGACACGGCCTTCTGGTGGTTGGATGCTTGTTAAGAATGAGCAATAGTGTATGTAATTAGATATAGGACAGATAGATTATGTCAAATTTTATGCAATTATGGCGTAAGCGTACATAAATGTATTGTATATGAATAATAAATACTTACACATATTTACTGGAGTAGTACATTTTATTTTTTAACACGTTGCGAAAAAAAGCAGTTTTCGACGTGAAACATAGCACTTCTACGCCACTCTTTTAGAGCGTGATTTTATATTTAGCTGATGATGATAATTTTAGCGGTATATTTTGTAGCATAGGTTCACTTATGCACAATTCTAAAGGCCTACTACGGATTTCGTAAATTTACGAATTTGATTATTCCAATGACAAAAAATGCGAAAGTTTAGATTTTCACTTTTGGCCTTAGGCCTACTATATCTACCTTTAATAAAAAAGCATAAAAAGCAGGGTTCACTGCCCATCACAACAAATGCAAATGTGTACATAGTTTCAATGATGTGTGAAATAAATTCGAGCTTATGCTAGCGCAAATGTATCTTTTTCATTTTTACACTTATCGAAAACAATTATTCTGGCAACTTTTACCCTGATTTTGATACCTACTCTAAAACGTATCAGAACTTGGTGAAAAAGTAAATAAAATCAATCTTTCAGTAAAATTTTTGTTGTTGTTGTTTTTGTTTCTTGGCTTGGTAAAGCTTCAAATTTTGGTAAGTCTTGCCAGTTCAAATACGGGGAGCCCTAATGAACGCCCGTTATCTCCGGGTAACAAATGTTTACCTTTTTTACACTCGTCTACTCATTAGCGGAAGCAAAAAGAGTGACAGGAGGAAACTTTGCTAAAGTACCAGTTACTTACAAAATGTACCAGGCCTACGTTACTCGGGTGATCAGCCACGTCTGGCGCACAAGATCCGATAATTTGTCGAGGTTGGTACAGTATCTGCGTAGAGCAAGCCAGCAAAGCAAATATTTACTTGCTCTGCTGGTTCAACGATCCGAATTTTTACTATATTTTATTGTTGGTACTTACCAAGGACCGGACAAACGCCCGTCATTTCGAAAAAATAACCCTGTTCCGTACAGTAAAGACTTTTTTATCTTATGATGTTGAAATATTTTATTCTATAAGATATTTTTTTAATAACACTATCACAAAGTATCTATTTAGGAGATCCCAACTCCTTCTTTCTTTTATGTAGGTACCCTGATTGTGAATTTATGACAAATAACGACTTAGAATTTTTGATATTGAATTTTGATCTAATGAGTGTATAATTAATTAATTATCTTCTTCGGTTACCGCGATAGTTATCTATTCATGAAATAAAACGATTTAAACGAATTATATCGCGTATATTAATTAACTCTGTAACGACGTTTTGAACAATTACTGTGTGCACAAGTATCTAAGAAATAGTTGAGATATCCTAAATAGATACTTTGTGTTCGTATTATAAAAAAATATCTTAAATAAATAAATATCTTAAATTAATAAAATATGTTAACATCATAAGATAATGAAGTCTCTACCATACGGAACAGGGTTATGTTTTCAACATGACGGGTGTTTGTCTGATCTTTAGTACTTACCTTGCCCATCATCAATCGTTTATTAAATAATGGCTAGTGACACTTCAATCCCTTAGTCGACTCTTACGACACCCGCAGGAGGATTTGGGGTGGTGACGAATGTATTCTTACTGCCGCCAGGTGCGTCAGTGCGTGATTATATGAAATAATGCCAGTTTTAAGTGTGTTTACATTTTTGTGTCAATTAATCTTAGCAATATTCAAAAGTAATCCATAGGTAATTGTATTTGTAAATATGATTGAAATGGAATCGCTAAAAGCAGGAAAACAGGCTCTATTTGCAACTGTTTTGATAGCTTGACGTATTATTATTGAGAATAGTACCCAACGTATTATAATTGACCCTTTTCTACTGGAATTCAGGTTGTTTGGAAAACAGATCGATTCCACCTAAGACAGTCGTCTGATTCTTCTATTTTTATTGCTCCTGATTTAGCATATTATATCAAATACATTCTACATACAGGGTGTATACTATTATGCTCTGTTACTCTGTTTGCTATACCTATTATGTAGATAAAATACGCAAACTATAGTAATTTAATTTCAACTACAAAGGGATGATGTTCAACGACTTTGATTTTATGTTGAATGAAAAAGGAAGAAAATATTTAGCAACTTAATTCGACAAAATTACGGGATTGGTCGTGTGTTCAAGCCTCCTTGGCACTTAGTACAGTCGAGTGTATTAATATATAGACACATTTGTAAGGGATCAATATGGAGAAATGTATAATATATTAATGCCCTTGATTGTACCTAGTGTTAGTAATTCTGGATCGGAATAAAATACAAAAAGTGGGTCAAAGATCATGTCCATTCTTTTGGACATCGTCGAATTAAGGGAACACAGGAATCATTGTCAGCCTCCGTAGCCCAGTTGGTAGTGACCCTGCTTACGAAGCTGGAGGTTCCGGGTTCGAATCCCGGCGAGGGCATTATTTGTGTATTTATTTATTATTATCACAAATATTTGTTCCTTGGTCATGGCTGTCTACGTATTTAAGTATCTATATGTATCTATCTATTATATATATCGTCGCCTGGTACCCACATCACAAGCCTTGATTGAGCTTACCGTGGGACCTGGGGCCCATTTCTCAAAAGCTTGTAACTTGTAATACAAGTGGAAGTCTCTTTTTGACACTATATTAATTAGATAAGGGCTTCCGCTTGTATTACAAGTTACAAGCTTTCGAGAAATAGGCCCTAGGTCGATTTGTGTAAAGATGTCCAAAAATATTTATTTATTTATTATTTATTATTAAGTTACAAAGTAGAAAAACATATTTGTTTATATTACACATACTGATCTGCAATCCATTAACTTGTAACTATTCAATAAGGAAATGTCATGTCAAAGTAATTTTCCATCTCATCCGCCTTGACATAGGAATTCACAAATCTGTACAATTCATATACAAATTATTATCAATTTTGAAGAAAAGTAGGTAATACAAAAAATCCTTTCCTTTTTATATGTACTCGGCAAACCCTGGATTACAAATGATCATTCAATTCTTACTATGTAATCATCATATCAGCCGAAAGACGTCCACTGCTGAACATAGGCCTCCCCCAAAGATTGCCACAATGACCGGTCCTGCGCCACCCGCATCCAGCGGACTCCTGCGACCTTCACCAGGTCATCGGTCCACCTTGTGGGGGGCCTACCCCCGCTACGCCTTCCGGTACGTGGCCGCCACTCAAGAACCTTCCCGCCCCAACGGCCATTGGTTCTACGCGCAATGTGCCCCGCTCACTGCCACTTCAGTTCAGCGATTCGGAGAGATATTTCTAACTATGTACTATGAAAAAATTAATTATTCAACGGTTAAACGTTTCGGAGAGCCTAGGTCCCCATTGTCAAGTGCTGAGCCGTTCACGCCTCACGACTCGCGTTACGAAAAAATGTCAACTGAGTGGGTACGAAAATTTATTTTGAATAGAAAACCCCGTGAGGTTCGACCTTAATTACGCGAGTCGCCCGTTTTTGATACATATTTTAATATTGCGTTCATTGTAATATATCAGCGTTTGACATCATTCGATATTCATGAATCATATTTATATTTATAAGAAATTGGCTGTGAAAGTCGGTAATTTCAGAGAAGGAAAATTCTAAGGAAGATAATAATATATACCTAGGTACTAACTTGTTGTATCAACTTGCGGGTTTTTATGAAAACGGGTACTACTCGTAGGGTAGTAGGTAATATTTGTGGTTACTTCACAGATGTCATATATACCATAGATCAAGCAAACGTATCTACTTAGTGTGTCAAATAAACTCAGTAAAATCTACTGAGTTGTCCCGTCTTTAATCGCAGCTTGCAGCTTTCGGGCGTCAAATTTTGTTAGTTGAAGTGAACAAAAACATTAATAATGCCTCCTTAAGTAATATTAATTGCAACACCACAAAAAAATATGAATACTCGAGGACCTGAGACATATTTAAAATCATAGGCAAGTAACAACTTCAGTACAAAATCTGACACGCTCGGCCGCCATACAAATGAATGAACTTGTTTCTTCTAACCAAATCTAATTCTGTGGGTTACTTCCTTGGTATTTAAAAACATTAGGTAATTCCATTTTAGGTATTTTGAACGTAGGTTATTTAAAGTTAGTTTTCATCACACTTGATGTCTAAGCGCGCCATTGCTTGCATGCGTAGCGGGAGTAATAGAAAAGGGAAATTCCCTAGGGAGTAATAGAAATGTCAGTACGTCATTTAATAATATTTTGTCTTAAAACTTATTTTTTTGTCGGCAAGTGTGATGAAAAACATTGTATAACGTCGGGCTTCTAAATTTCTCGTTAGTAATTCCGTATTTACATCCCTTGCTGCACAATGTACTATTTTTTAATTTTAGGCATTCCAATACGTACCCGCCGCGTCACGTGTGGCTGCGAACTATCAGTGCCAAGAGATAATCAAAGAATAATTTTGAACTGCATTGCTTCTCATTCAACATCTCATAGATAGTTATTAAAATATGAAAAATCTCAAAATACTAACGATTTGTTTAATAATACATTGCATCACGCTCAGTTTCAAGAAAAGCCCGGATGATAGTAAAACTAATACATCCTGTAAAATGTTACACTTTATACATTGGCGAAAAATCCATCCTAAGGCTTGTTCACGAAATAAAGTAGCCATTGCTGTATAATTTTTTTTTGTATGGGTGTTATTATAAAGAAGGGCTCTTTGCCTATCTTCTCGGACGCTGTGGTTGATATTTATATCAATTTCTCCATAATTATGGAGTTTTATTTAAACTTCTTGATTTAAGTATTCTTCTGATTTTACCATTTTGGGTCATTTAGTTTACCAATGGGTCTTAACAAAATTACAATAGCGATACTATAATTAACTATGAATCTCGGGTCTACAATTTTTTTAATTAATTCCAGACTAACATTGTTGAAATCGTCTCGGAAATTCGCACTTTTTTGGGCGTGAACTTTTGCATTAAGCATTATCTTAAGTTATTTTGATTTTGACGACTTTCCAGCGAATGCTTTTGTATATTGGACTGTTAAACATAAAACAGAAGAATCAATGTACAGTCCCATGGCTGTTAGAACTAGGTATAATGGGGCTGTTGCGTAACAGTAGAGACTGATTTTACGATGGCTACTTTATTTCGTGAACAAGCTTTATTGACAACAAGTGGACAAAGAAAAATGTTGCGGGATGCCTCTACGTAACTGATAACAGTAGCAGCACCGGTAGCACACACTCTTATCAGCCAGTTAATAATGTCAGTAAAGGTAAGATTGGGCAGCAGCTTCAACTGACGATTGGTATACGTCGTCCTAGACACGTTTAGAGAACTCATTCACTCATTTAATTTCACTAGAAAGTATTGCTACGTAGGTATCTCTCGTCACTCAATGACAAATTCAAAATCATCGTAGGCCACGTCTCTGCCGTTGTCTAGTCTGTGGCCATGAGTAAGCCTATTTCAAATATAAAAAAAAACAAATGTAGGGTCATATGAGGTAGTACCCTTATACACAATACCGCAGGTACATTTCAGTACAAAATATAAGTGATTGCTTGTAGGCACACAGATTGCGATTTTAAAATTGAACTACACATACCCACTCAATATAATTATGAGTAAGTACTACCTCAAGACTAGCAATGTACAACTTGCAGAACATTCTCAAAATTGCGGGAATATACTCGGAAATTTCTGAGATTTTTCCTGAGAATTTAAGAGTAAGTTCTCGTTGGGAATGTTTCCAAGAGAACTTATTAAAAAAATGTTAAGAAGAATATTGTTTTTTACAATTGAGTAAACACGGCTTAAAATATAGGTACCTTAAAAGGCATGTATATACAACGGTTTTGGCATGATTAGATTGCTTGTAAAATTTAAATTGCCGAGAATATTCTCTACAGAAGTTTCGCAACTTATAAAACTTCTCCTCGGTACATTGCTACTCAAGACACCCTAAAAATATTATATAAATAAATAATAAATATCTTGGGACATCTTACACAAATCGACCTAGCCCCACGGTAAGCTCAATTAAGGCTTGTGATGTAGGTACCAGGCGACGATATATTTAATAGATACATATAGATACTTAAATAGATAGACAGCCATGACCAAGGAACAAATATTTGTGATAAATAAGTACACAAATAATGCCCTCGCCGGGATTCGAACTCGGACCCCCAGCTTCGTAGGCAGCTTCGTAGGCAGGGTCACAGTAGCTTCACAATACATACTGGATGTGATAATGTACACACATAAGAATATTAAATCCTTTAAAAAGCTTTCTGACATTCACAGCCGCAACACACGGAACAAGCATAAGTTATTGGTTACCAGGTTTCGTCTACAGAAAGTAAAAAAGTCGTTTGTTGGAAACTGTGTTACCTTTTTCAACAAAGTACCCTTAGAGGCATGGGAACTGTCCTATAATTCATTCAAAATGTACATCAAAAATGGTCTTCTCAAAAAGGGTTATTATAAAGTTGACGATTACTTGAATGACGAGGAACCATGGCCGTGTCTTCAGTCTCAAGAGCTGTCTTAGATTTACATGACATTGACTTGAATACATATTAGTTATGTATTTTGTAGACTTAGTTTATAAGACTGTTAGCTTAACAGCCTCTTTTTTTTTTTTTTTTTTTTTTTTTTTTTTTTTTTTTTTTTTTTTTTTTTTTTTTTTTTTTTTTTTTTTTTTTTTGACGTTTGGAGAGCCTTTACACCTCCAAAATTATTAATTTTATTTATTATTCTTAGCATTTAATTTCTTTGACCGTGGAGACCTTTTACATCTCCACACTTAATATTTATTTCACCATGGAGCCCATTTATCTCCTTATACCTATAGCAAAATTTTGACTTATTGGATACATAATAATTATGTATTCTGTAGCACTAGTTCACAAGACTTTTAGTTTAACTGTCTTCTGACATGAAACATTTGTTTCATATACCTTTTTAATTACTTTTTATTGACATTTGGAGATTCTTTACACCTCCAAATCATTATTATTATTATTTATTAACTGACATTGGGGACACTTTACATCTCCAAAATTATGTATTATTCACATTAGAGAATATACATCTCTAGTTTAATTTAATATTAGAGTTTATTTTACTGTGATGTCATATTTAAATAGGTATTGGCTGTTGTCTTTTAAATAATAAGAATAGTTGCTTTGTGATTGTCACTAAATTGTTAATTTTCTATTTTATTATTATTGTTAAAATCATGACGATTAGAGACCTTTTACATCTCTAAATCTTAATATCTCTTTATTCTGACAACTAGAGGACCTTTACATCTCTAGTAGTATTAGATATAGATACTTAATAATGTTGCGAACTTGTATAATAATAATTATTTTTGTTTAATATTATGGTCCTTTATTTATTTCTGTCTTTATAAAAATGTCTATAATAATCTTTTTTTTTTTTATGTAATACATTCTTTAGTGCATGTTATTTTAATAAGATGTATTATTATACTGTTTTGAAAAAATAAGTCCACCTGAGTTTCTTACTGGTTCTTCTCAGGAACGGCGTAGGGTTTGAACCAGTAGTAGATTTTTTTCTCTCATGTCAGACGATTCGAAAGTGCTTATTAATAAGCTTACTTGAATAAAGAATAGTTTGACTTGACTTGACTTGACTTGACACTACCAATAAGGCTACGGAGGCTGACATATACATTTCTGCTCTTTGCTATGTTGCACAGAAACCCGACTTTGATTTGAATTTCTCATACTTACTATGAATTAAAATTTTGATCAGACTGCAGGTTGATTTTCTGTTCTCAAATTATTTTTATAAAAGTGTTTTTAAGGCATAGTATACGTGAATGTCATGAAAAAAAGATATTCTTTTGTAATTTTCATACAGTGTACATATAGGATAATTGCATGCTGCCTAACATTGGTTACAGTTACAGGAATGAACTGAAATTTTCAGAGAGTTTTGACTCAAAATAAGCTGATTTAGGGAGTATGCGTTATTAATTTCTAAAAATCTTAAAATAAGGTACTCTTACCCACTGCGTACGTTTGCCCCAATCGCCAATGCCGACTTAGTCTTATTTTTTTAGCAGGGAAAAATGCTTTTACGCATCCATTCTCGGTCTACGGGGTGGCCTATATAGAGGTGGTATGTGGGTCAAAATTATTTTCGTTGTCTTATTTTGTGTCCCTAGAAAACGTGACACAGTTGTGATTTTTGTATGAGATGATGTTTTGTTTCCAATTTCTGATGTACCTATGGATTAAAATCTAGCGTGAAAATGAAATACAAGTACGGATTTTTTTTATAATACTAAGTCGAATTTGCAACTAAAAACGTGGAGTGGTATGAAACAAGATAGCGAAAAGAATTTTGATCCACGTGGGACTCACTCACGGAGGAGAATATTCACTAAAACCCCTGCGGCGTCACCCAATTTACCGTTAGTGGGGGTTCCATGGGTTAGCATTCTACCATTACACGCCCCGTAACTTAGTCTTACTGACAAAACATTTCGTATCCATTGTTCGTATTCAGCAACATCTCAAGTCGTATTTTACACTATATCTCCAGAAACTGACCTGCGACCGCTACGTCTACGAAACAGATGAAACAGAGGTCATTGGCATCAGATGCGCGAATCGGTTCAGTGGCTATGGCACACGGTTTCTTGCAGCCTTGGCCGTGCAGACGGGCGTGTGAGACGCGACTGTTGAAACGCGCGTTTTGTTTACTTACGATAATGTTCAGCCTGGCAAAAAAAGTAGAAATTAAAAAGTGGCAACATTGTAGTGTCGTCCCGTTTTATCACGCATAATGATTTGAAAGGGACGACACTGCGATGTTGCTACTTTTTAATTTCTACTCTTTTTTGCCAAGCTGTATAGGGATAACAATAGGGTTTTTTACCAGAAGACGCAGCGTGGGTAGGCGCCCACAAGATGTACTGATGACCTAGTGAAGGTCGTAAGAGTCCTCTCGATATGGGTGGCGCAGGACCGGTCATTGTGGCAATCTTTGGGGGAAGCATATGTTAAGCAGTGTACGTCTTTCGGCTGATATAATGATTTACGATGAAAAGTCTTACAAGGTATAAGGTGGAAGTAGTAGTAGTAATACCAATACTGGTCAATATAGCTTGAGTTGCCATCGATAAGATAAAATCAGCTATTAGGGCATTTAAACGATGATTAATGTATGTACCTTTAATGCTACACATCCCAACTTTGAATTAGCTTATATCTAAATTATTTGCATAATTTTAAGACATGCTGACATTTATTAGGACTGTGTGTTAATATTTGTCTCAATATGTGACATTGAAACCTGTACTCAAGTGCCATCTATTAGGACTGCCAGCAAAAGCACCTGACACTTACTCATACAATGGAGTTGACTAAGAAAATTTGCAATTTTCGAGAAATGTTGATATTGTCACCCTATAAAATAAATACTATTTAACTACTATTTTGCAAATGCCATCTTCATGAAATAATTGAGCAACTTAAATCAAATTTCTAAGAATAACTAAAAATGTACATTTACTTTTTATTAATATAAACACTTCTTTCTGCAAAAATAACACATGCATTTTTAACTTCATGTTTTTTTTTTGTTATCTGAAAGACACGTTTTTTCCGTGGTAGAACAGCTTAAACTGAGGAAAAAACCCACACTCATAACATAAATATGTCATTCGAACAGGAACGAGTAAATATGTCAGTAAAATCTGCATAGTATAATAAACGCCCAGGCAGAGAACTCAGTACTAACACTAGTCAGCTCAATATTTAAATTTTCTTTAGTAACTGTTTATTTCACAATCCCCTGTTAAATCCCTCAGATATAATAATGTTAATCCTTTTCCCAAAGCACATAAAAAAGGACAGTTGACATTTATCTAAGGGATTTATTTTATTCGAGGGTGCAACAGGCCCCAAAAAAAATATTCAGCTAGATAGATAAACGCTCGTCTGTGTCTCACCGCCTCCGGTGAGATGCCCATTTCAGTGTCTTCTCGGTCGGATTAGAAGCCATAACGTGGACATGCCAGCTATTTATATTAATCATCTCTTCATTAGTGACTGACCTTTAATAGTTTCGGCAAAAATGTATTTAATAAGTTATAACATTTGTGCCAATACGTAAAAACAAGCAAAATATGGTTATTACAGTCTTGTAGATTTTACCGGCTAGAGAGGGTAGTTGAGCACATTTCAGTTGAGCAAGCTGAAATTACATAGCAAAATGAGCCTTTTCGACATCCCCGCGTAACTTTTATGGATAACGTTTTTTTGCAGAGTAATTATTAACTAATATTGAAAACAGCACATAAAGAAGTTTTATGATATTTTATTTTATTTTATTTTATTTATTCAGAAAACCAACAGCTAACAGTAACAAATACAGGTTTTGTTCAATATGTAACAGCAAAGCCAATTACAGGTTTTCGCATATAGTAGGTATATAAGTAGGTACTAGTTTAAAAAATAAAAACAAACTAAATTCATACGATCTACTTGCCACACCACAAACTGCTCAACTAGCCCCTAGACTTGCTTATCACAAAAAAAAAACACGACGGAGATGTGAAATTGGTATTACAATTCCATAAACATATACACTGACTAAGTAAGTTAATATCAACAGTTATTACTTGTAGCACTTATTATCGTAGATCTAGGCGAAAAATCAAAACCTCAGTATTTTACTTTTAAGACTAAAAACATATAGATGATTCTTGCCATCATGTCGTGCTCCTCCTCCACTTGTGATAGGTTATAGTGTAATTTTAGTAGACGTCTCTTTACGCAATTTAATGTCTTACTTAGTCTAATGTGTATAGTTTCCATGATATTTAAGTTGCTCAACTTACCCAACTACTTAACTAGCCCCTCTTTCCTTCTAATTTAAATAAAATATTGTATTAATCTCACTCATAATACTTAACGTGATAAACAAAAAAAAAAAAAATTTACAAGTTTACAAGTGAATTATATTATACCTTAGCATAAAAACTCCCGAATAGAAAAAACAGATTCAAGTTAAAAGTAATTAAAAATATTAATTTCGATCTTATCCACTACAATCGACGCCCGCGCAGACAGCGCGTCCAATCGTTTTGTAAACAATATAAATAATAGCTGTCATCGCCCCTGCGCAAAGTTAGTACGCCGCGAACCGCGCCGCTGGTCGGATACCATGTTACGCGCTATACTCCTTTGTGCCGTCATCGCCATCGCCTCCGGTGGCAACACAACAGACAACAGCACCAACATTTTCAAACGCGAAGTCCTAGAGTTCTACCCTGACTGGGTCCCTTTCAAAAACAAACACGGTGATGAGCTTGGTGAATTCGTTGACGTTATCAAACCTAAAGCTAAAGTGAAAAAACGACTCGCGCTACCTATGAATTTCTTAATAAAAGCCGTTTCTGATGATGACTCAGGAGATTATCCTGGACAAGGCGAATCTGATAACGACGATTATTTTGATAAGAAGGATTGGTCAGACTTAAATAGACCAGTACATAATGCTAGTGAATCAGTGCCCGAAGAACAACCACAAGAACGGCTACAACAAAAACCACAAGAAGAACTGCAACAGAAACCTCAAGAAGAACCCCAACAACAGCCACAAGAAGAATCACAACCACAACAACGACAACAACGACAACAAAACGCTGAATCTGATATTGATGGACTAATCAACATTATCACAAAAAGAACTCCTAGTTTGGCTGATGACATTAATAAATCCATAAAAAGGGAATCGGATGTAAATCAAGATGAGTATGATACACCAGAAAAAACTGAAAATATCACGCAATCAGCGAAAGTATTACCTCTTATGAGTAATCCAGAAACTATGGCAGTATTGACCCCTAAACCGACTCTAAACATCTATAATGATTACGAAGACGATTCAGAATCAGGCGATAAAAATCAGGAACAATCCCAGGAGGAGTCAAAATTATCACCGGATGAACAAAGGGAGAATGAAGAAAAAAAGAGACTCATTCTAGACAGTGTAGATAAGTTAAAACTAAGACATGAGCAAGAACAAAGAGCAATCTCAGATAAAAATAAACAAGATGAATACGACAACGAATTACGTCACAGAGCTATTAAGAAAAAGAAATATCGTCATGCATACAGTAAGACAACGCCTCCAAACTACGATGAGTACGAAGATCTATCATGGAAAGATAAATATAAGGTGAACACGGAAAAAAAGATCGACGAAGAAGATAATGAAGCACCTATTATTATACAGCAAGCTACTCCTGACTACAGACGTATAGAAACGACGACGAGGAGGTTGACGAGGAAGACGACGTCAATGAAGCCCACAGAACCGGAACGAGCTAAGTATTCGTTGTTCAAAAATCCGGGTCTTTACACTATTGATGAAGACGAGGAAGAAAAAAATCCACCTGAAAAACTCTCAAATACACCTCGACGTTTTTCTTCCAAATACACGAGCGCCGGAGGTAACTTAATAACTCCAGCGACCACGACAGAAAAACTTGAACCGATACTTTATTTCCCTAAAATGAAACCTAAAAAAAAACTTAGGAAACCGAAAATGAAAATAACAACCACAGCTCCAGATTCATACGTAGCTGAAACGGTGGAAGATAAACTAACAAACAAACAAACTACACAACCCGTTACGTACCCGGATATAACTTCTCTTGCTAGTAACGAAGATTATAAGACCACAGCTATCGATTATCCTTCAAGTACAGTGAGTCTGTGGAAGGACGATACGTCGGCTGAGAGCAAAGATAAGCGTAGGAGAAAGTTGAACATCTTGAGAACTACTACTCCTCAATATGAAGAGCTGACTGCACCAGACGCACCTACGGGACCATCGGGAGAAGCGGAGACCAGCAATAGTGAGACTGTGACTGACGCAGTACCGGCATCCAGCGACCACAAGAAAGAAGAGCCTAAGGAGTACCACGTCGAAAAAGGTTGGTGGCTTAGTTATTCACGTAATGATGTCTGTACACTATGTATAGGTAAAATATTTAAAAAAATAATTCTCAAACTACCAATGAAATTGTGACGCTGCGTACCTTAAATTGGACATGGCAGAATGATGTCGTTGATTAGATGACTTTGATTAGGACTTAAAAAATACAGGAACTAACCAGCTTTTGACAATTAAAAGTAACAGGCCTACTAAATTTCGAGGATTTGTCTCTCTCACTCTAATAACCGGATTTATGTTGCTGTCTCAACTATGTTCATTGATCAAAGGTCAATTGAGACATCCTTAAAGGATCAAAGCAGTATAAATTCGTTCGTTTGAAAAAAAGCTGTGAAAAATAATAGTTGTACTATATTATCACGGATTGTAACGCTTACTGTCTAAAGATACATATACGCGTCATTTTTTTTAAATCTGTTTGAGGTTATTTTCACTTGTGGGTGAATCAACTTTTTTTCTGTCTTTTATTGCCATGGTTACGGTCGCCTGAGTCACGCTGGTTTTATGCGAAATTGTGCCACTTAAACTATGCAAACATACATTTTTCTGGTGTTAATAAGGCCTTTCCTTAATGGACCACCTACAAACGTAACGTAATGGCTCAAATCAAAAAAAAAATACAGTTATTACTGTCAACCCGAAATAATCTGAAATGTATCATTTAGTTTCAATAAATATTTTATCATAAAACGCGTTAACTTCAAATTGACCTATTTTTAATACAAACTCTAAAATAACCTTAACTCAGCTTTTATACAGTAAGGCGATATATCGAAATGTTCATCATGAGCATCCTTCCTATTCATGAATCTAATAAGAACCCTACGAACAAATAAAACATGGGAGCCGCACGCCATACTAAATTGCCTTTCTAAAACGATCCTGAGTATTAGTTGGCAAGTGTCATCCCCTCTTCAATGCATCTCGGTAATGAATTTCAATATTCTATATATATAAACGGCAATGTCCTGACTGACTGACTGACTGACTGACTTAAATCAACGCACAGCCCAAACCGCTGGTCCTAGAGAGTTCAAACTTGGCATGTAGATTCTTTATAATGTTTAGAGGCGCACTAAGAACGGATTTTTGAAAATTCGTCCCGCAAATGGGTTAAATGGGGGGTTAAAGTTTGTATGGGAAAATAAGATTAGTTGGGCTATTTTATTCGAAACTTCACAGGAATGTTTTTAACAATAAATAAGTAAACACGTATTTCAGGTTTTTTGAAAATTCATTGCCTATGGGGGTTAAATGGAGGGTTAAAGTTTGTATGGGGAAATAAGATTAGTTGGGCTATTTTATTCGAAACTTCACAGGAATGATTTTAATAATAAATAAGTAAACACATGTTTTAGGTTTTTTTGAAAATTCATCCCTTAAAGGGGTTAAATGGAGGGTTAAAGTTTGTATGGGGAAATAAGATTGGTTCGGCTATTTTATTCGAAACTTCACATGAATGTTTTTAACAATAAATAAGTAAGCACGTATTTCAGGTTTTTTGAAAATTCATTCCCTATGGGGGTTAAATGTAGGGTTAAAGTTTGTATGGGGAAATAAGATTAGTTGGGCTATTTTAATCGAAACTTCACATGAATGTTTTTAACAATAAATAGGTAAACACTTATTTCAGGTTTTTTGAAAATTCATTCCCTATGGGGGTTGAATGGAGGGTTAAAGTTTGTATGGAGAAATAAGATTAGTTGGGCTATTTTATTCGAAACTTCACAGGAATGTTTTTAACAATAAATAAGTAAACACGTATTTCAGGTTTTTTGAAAATTCATTCCCTATGGGGGTTAAATGGAGGGTTAAAGTTTGTATGGGGAAATAAGATTAGTTGGGCTATTTTATTCGAAACTTCACATGAATGTTTTTAACAATAAATAAGTAAACACTTATTTCAGGTTTTTTGAAAATTCATTCCCTATGGGGGTTAAATGGAGGGCTAAAGTTTGTTTGGGGAAATAAGATTGGTTCGGCTATTTTATTCGAAACTTCACATGAATGTTTTTAACAATAAACAAGTAAACACGTGTTTCAGGTTTTTTGAAAATTCATCTCTTAAAGGAGTTAAATGTAGGGTTAAAGTTTGTATGGGGAAATAAGATTGGTTGGGCTATTTTATTCGAAAATTCACATGAATATTTTTAACAATAAATAAGTAAACACGTGTTTCAGGTTTTTTGAAAATTCATTCCCTATGGGGGTTAAATGAAAGATTAAAGTTTGTAAGAAGGAACCAGATTCGTTGGGCTATTTAATTCAAAACTTCATAGAAGTGTTCTTGCCAATGAAGATGTAGGTATTTATCTACATACCATGTTATATAATATACGAGTAACATAGGTAGGTACGATGAATACGTAGATACTTTTAATATTAAATTTTGGTAAGTAATGCAGTTTGCTACATAAAAGGTCATTGTGAGGTTTTAGTTTTTAAGTCTAAACAAAACCATATTTATTTGTTTGTTCGTTAAAAATATCTACAATTTTGCATGGCGACATAGGATTCAAAGCGAACGAATTTCAAATGTTTGTTTGACAGCTCGCGGACAGTATATGTATAAGCAGCGCGGGTACGCGGGCCGCCCCACTGTAAATTCAGCTTTCTAATTCGTGTAGTTTATTTGCAATTAGGTATTTATTATATCATACTAATATGCTGTTCAATGAAACAGACTTCAAACAGAATGCAATAAGGTAAGATTCTACTTAGGTTTAGGAAAGGTTAGAACTGCGACCCCACACAAAAACAAACGACTATCAAAGGAGGTTCAGGTTAGGTTTGAATAGTAACCCCACACAGCTACGAACGGCTTTGAGAGTAGGTTTATGTTAGGTTTGAACTCCAACCCCACACAGAAACTAACGGCTATTAAAGTAGGTTTAGGTTAGGTTAGAACTGCAACCCCACACATAAGCAAACGGCTATCAAAGTAGTTTAAGGTTAGGTTAAAACTGCGATCATTGCGATTACACGCAGAAATGAACGGTTATTCAAATAGGTTTAGGTTAGGTTAGAACTGTGACCCCACAGATAATCAAACAGCTATCAAAGTAGGTTCAGGTTAGGTTAGAACTGCGACCAGTGCGACCCCACACAGAAACGAACGGCTATTAAAATAGGTTTATGTTAGGGTAAAACTGTAACCCAATACATAAGCGAACAGCTATCAAAGAAGGTTTAGGTTAGGTTAGAACTGCGACCCTACACAAAAGCAAACGGCTATCAAAGTAGGTTTAGTTTAGGTTAAAACTGCGACCCCACACATAAGCGAACAGCTATCAAAGTAGGTTTAGGTTAGGTTAGAACTGCGACCCCACACATAAGCAAACGGCTATCAAAGCAGGTTTAGTTTAGGTTAGGACTGCGACTCCACACAAAAGCAAACGGCTATCAAAGTAGGTTTAGTTTAGGTCAGAACTGCGACCCCACACATAAGCGAACAGCTATCAAAGTAGGTTTAGGTTAGGTTAGAACTGCGACCCCACACATAAGCAAACGGCTATCAAAGCAGGTTTAGTTTAGGTTAGAACTGCGACCCCACACAAAAGAAAACGGCAATCAAAGTAGGTTAGGTTAGAACTGCGACCCCACACAAAAGCAAACGGCTATCAAAGTAGGTTTAGTTTAGGTTAGAACTGCGACCCCACACAAAAATAAACGGCTTAGTAGGTTTAGGTTTGGTTAGAACTGCGACCAGTGCGACCCCACATAGAAACGAACGGCTATTAAAATATGTTTAAGTTAGGTTACAACTGTGACCCCACATATAAGCAAACAGCTATCAAAGTAGGTTCAGGGTTAGTTTAGAACTGCGGAATAAATATTACTAAATTTAAACCAAACTAAAATAAGAACCCGTAAAGGAAAACCTCAAGCACCATTCAAACTTCCCCGATTAAAATTTACTGAAAATTATTCTTCGACAGAATGACTTGTCGATGAAATGAAAATACTTGAACCGTTGTCTTTTAAACAACATTCGATTAAATGACTGTCGACAAGTCAAGGCGAAACCCAAAAAAAAATATCACAAATATTAAACTTATTTCAGCCACTTTTGAATCTCCTGAGAAAAAAAAACAAAATAGGATTCATTATTTACAGGAAACCGTGTAACATGCATAATATATAACTACATACAATCGAAATGGTAACCTCCTTCTTTTTTGAAGTCGGTTGAAAATATTTTTTTTCATAGAAGTCCAAAATCTACGCGTGCGAAGCCGCGGGCAAAAGCTAGTCAACCTATAAAAACTTAAACCGGCATTTAAAAATAGCTATGATTGGTTCATCAAAGTTTTGATTGGCTATAATCTATAAACATTTGTCAAAGATGTTGCGCTAAAATATAAGGAAAGCGCTATGTCCTTGGCATCTTGGCATAATTGAACAATTGGTTTTGGGGGCATTTTTCAGCTGGCGTTAGAAGTCCATGTTATATATGGTCGCAGTTGGAACCTAAATATCTGAAATGATCAAGCAAAGAAACTGTCAAGTCAGCTATTACAGTCATAAGTTTTAAACATTTTCAGACTAATCTGTGTTGACTTCCGGCAT